>JAKSZP010014920.1:0-72128 GCA_022478985.1 Massospora cicadina | reverse complement strand
AAAAATATCTGGAAATATGTACACCATCCTCTGTTGCAACCTCAAGTCCGCTCCCATGTGTGGCGCTGCCTGAGGCGGGTGTATCACACAGCTGAGCGCTCTAACACTTTACACTCATCCTGTGTCGTGTGTGGCCAGTATGGAACGCTGTTTCACCGCCTGGAGAAGTGCCCTACCTCTAAAGTGATATGGCGTGAAGTTCAACATCTTCTAGGCCAGGATTAAACGCATCCCTTCAGTCTGTCAAGAGATATGTTTGCTCTATCAATGGCCTCCCCCCTTCCGCCCTCCCTTCGTGCTTTGGTGATTGCAATCGCCATGTGGACCATCCACACGATTGTCTTAGATGCCATCGCAGGCTCCACCCCCACCCTCCCAGAAGCGGTCCACAAATTCCAGTCTCATTTGGTGGACCACTTTCAAGTGTGTATGTTTGGATACCTCCCACCGCATCGCTGACAGCTGGTCTCCTCCTGATTCCCAGTCTATTTCATCAAATCAGACCCCTTCCTCCACACGTGCTCAATTGCGGCTATGGCCCCTTCACACGTTTCCTCCCCCTCCCCATAAGTGGCGTTCCCACTGGCAACAAGAGATAGCATCGCTTCTCTGGGGTGCCTCCCCTGGTACTAAGTTTTTTCTCTTCTGAGTCATATTTAGAAGTGTCCGTCCCATGGTCAGCCTTCCCCGCAATAAATTTAAAAATTATGAAAGTTACTAGATACCAGCTGAAGGTGCTGGAGCAATAAGAACTCAAGAAAATGAGGGCAATCATTTGTGGGAATAACCAACCAAAGATGACGTGGTGCCCAGCGTGAGAAGGGGTAAGCATCCCAGGTTGGAGGGGACCTGGGCGAATCAACAATGAACAAAGGGATAGCTGGATCATATTTAAAATCGAAAGGTTAATAAGTGCAAGACTTCCTCTAAGAGATTTGCACTTAGGATCGTCCAAAATAACATAAATAAAACGTAAAACAGAAAAGGTTTTTATGAAAGTAGACCAACAAGGAATGTTGGTCACGAAAATCAAATTTAAACTTAGTCAGGATAATTCTGGGTCTGCCAAAGCAGTCTAAAGCATCAATTCACCAATAGGCAAACACTTCCATCTCAATTGGTAGAATATACTGAAACTGACTTCACTCGAGTAATCAATTGAAGTTGTACCCTACCTGAACACATAATTTTGTAAATAGAAAAGGTTTCAAACCTCTCATTCTCTAATCAACCAAATCAAACCATCTTTGTTAATTGATTAACACGTCCGTTTTAACGCCTGAGCTGATACACGGGGCTGGGCGTTATGCACCTCACTAGTACCAACCTGGGCCTATTTGGCTTGTACCCAGAGTTGGTCTAAAGTGTGCTTGAGGTCAAGGAGGGCCTAAAGGTTCACTTTCTGAGCCTCCTGCCGCTCAGCCTTATCTTTGGGGTTGGTACCTACTATCAAGACATTTAATGATGACAGGAGTAAAGATTGGACTCTCTACCTCCACTATATTAACCAAAAACGACCCACTTGAATCTATCCACGTACATGCAGAAGAAGTCCCTCAGTATGATGACGCATTACTATATCAGCAGCTGGTTAAAGAAAGTGAATGTATTGACCTGGGTGCAAATTAAAGGCCCAGCAGAAGAAGGACCCCAGGCGCAACTGAAGCCTTATGCCTATCAAATGTTTGACTAAATTTCTACAGATGAGCTGGATCCATCCGCTGATGCGCCTCTCTTAAAAGGAATAAGCGCTGCCCTCCCTGTGGATACTGATGGTTAAAGAGTACCCTAAAGTCAGGGAGGGTATTATGTGCTTCCTGGGGAAAATAAATCTATAAAATGTACACGTTGTAAATAAACAAAATTATCCTACTCTGAGTGTAAATACTGTATATTGTTGTAGCAAAAACCTATGTCCAAACTATGATTTATATGGGTACTCCAGTTAACATTGTGTCCACAAAGTTGGTGGCGAAGTTGGCATTAAAGTCTGATGTGGAACATCGGATGGTGTATGGGAATGCTGGCGCAGAAATGGCCTCTGAAGGAGCGTACAGTACTCTGCCCTTGCAGTTTAGGCTCATTGTCATTGTAGCTCAAGCGATATTGCTACTGAACAATAACTATAACCTGTTAATAGGAACCGCTTTTATGTGACACTTTGGGGCTGTTGTCAATATGATGGCAGAGACTTTTAAAATCCTGGGACAGTGGATCCCAATCTACTTTATTTCCAGAGGAGTTCCAAAGGATCCAATGCACATGGGTCATATTCATCTTACATATGGCGATGGGGTGACTTCAGTTTATAATCATTACAAAAAAGAGCAAGACCTGGACACATCCCCATCATATATATGAATATCAAGGACTACCACTTAGAGCTGCTGGCCCTATATCTATCCACTCCAGACACCAAGTAATAATAAACACCGAGTTAGAGGTAGAAATGCCTGCTGGGAATTTTTGGGGAATTTACTAGGCCCTATTAGTAATCAGCTTGAGCCCCACGTGGCCCCAGGCATTATACTCCCAGGACATGGGGAGATCAAGGTCTTTGTAACGAATCTCCAGAATGAACCAATGCAAATCTTCTGGAACCATTAAGTGGCGTATATACATTTGAACCAAGTTTAGGAGGTCCTTCAGGTTTCATGAGTTTGGGTCACAGGATGAATTTGGTCTGCTCATCAAACCGCAGCTTAGCGTAATTGTGATGGTACCATGTGAAAATTTAATGTGGTTATTGGAAGACCAGAATGATCAGGCGGAAGCTTTATTTCTAATACATGGAGATCTTTGCTGTCAACGATCATGATTTAGGGTGTGCATAAGGGGTGGTCCATTAATTGGACACTAGGGATCATCCTCCCATCAGTCCCAGCCAATTCGCTGATCAAAAGCAGCTGAAGAGGTAGTCACCAATGAAATTAAAAAGCTGCTTGAGCAAGGGATGCTTGAACCATCAAAGGGGTCATGGGCTTCACCTATTCTTATTGTGAAAAATTAGGACGGTACTAATTGGGTAGTAATAGACTACCAAAATCTTAACAGCATCATTAAGAAGGAGTCATATCCCTTGCCATGGATTAATTATGCGCTGGATCAGCTATGCAGAGCCTGTTATTATTTGGCAATTGACTTGATATTGGACTACTGGCAAATTGAGTTGCCTGTGGAGGAACAGGAGAAATGCGCCATAATCACGTCCAAGGGGCTTTTCATTTGATGCGTATGCCTCAGGGCTGTGTAACGCTCAGCTATATTCCAATGGGAGATGGACACTATCCTTGGCGATCTCAAGTAGTCATGTGCCTTTGTGTGCCTTGACAACATCAGTGTATTCTGCACGTTTTCTTAGCATCTTAACCATTTTTAAGGAGGTATACTGCCAGCTGACTGAGGCCAACGTCAAGATCAAACCATGGAAATGTCATTTTTTAAGGATCAGCTGGAGTACCTCGGCTTTATGGCAGATGTAAAGGGGCATAAACTTCAACCAGCCAAGGTGGAAGCTATTCAGAAAATGACCATGCCAAACAGAAAACGCGATGTAAATGTATTTTTGGGATGGTCATTTACTACTGACGCTTTATCCCTAACTTCAGCTGTATTGGAGGACTGATGTTTGAGTTACTTGAAAAGAATGCCACGTTCAAATGGAAAAAACGTTGCTAATGATACTTTGATACACTTTGGACAGAATTAACCAGTGCGCCAGTGCTAAATTATCCAAATTTTAAAAAAGAGTTTATTGTTCATTAAGATGTGTCACTTTCCACTGTTGTGGAAGTTCTATCACGAAAAATAATGAGGGGAGGAGCATCCAGTTGCATACTGCAGTAATAGCTTGAACTACCACAAATGCAATCACATTGTGATTGAGTGAAAGTGCTTAGCGGTGATCTACACATACAAGCAGTTCTAGGGTATATTTGTATGGGATAAAGTTTAAAGTTGTAACAGATTATGTGCATTACGCGGGTCACAGAACCTTAGAAAGCCTGAGGGGCATCTAGCCTGAAGGACTCTTAACCTGAAGGCTTAAGACTTTGAAATCCTTCATCAACCTGAAGCAAAACACAAAATGCTAATTGCTTAGCAAGATTTCCAACTTTTGCCATTAAGGCAGATCTCAGCAATGTAATGTTTAACAAGATGCTCTGTTAGAGCTATGATGATGAACCACCCCAAGTAATCAAGGTATTAGACGGAATAAGAGCCAATACATTCCTGAATAACGGTGAATTGTACAAGTGGATAGGGGACACTGAATGTCCCAAGACTTTCAGCATAGCCTAATATTATTATGAGTGCACATAGGGCCATCAGATATGGTGGAGTACACAAGACCTTGGAAACGTTGCGACCATGGTACTACTGGGAAAGCATGCAATTTGACATGCTCAAAATAATCTCCTGCTGCCACCAGTACCAAGTGGAAAAGCCATTCCGCTGAAAGACTTCATACCATTTAATGAAACCTCACTTTGTTTGGCATACAGTTTCTAGTGATGTGGTGGGGCCTCTTACAACTAGAGAAAACCGGAAAAATATATTCTGGTGGCAATTGACCACTTGATCAAATAGGTTGAGGCACGGGCAATACACGATCTGGGGGAGGTCACTGTGGCTAAGATTGTGATGGATTTTATAAATACAGAGACATGGTTGTCCTCGGTTCATCCTTACTGATAATGGGATCAACATCACCTCCCACATTTTACCTAAGCTTAAGATCTTATGCCCAGCTGTAGGTTTCTAACAAACCTTTATTACCCATAATCTAATGGTATGGTCAAACTGGTCAATGGGACACCGGTGAATATACTCCAGAAGCTGGTAACAGATAAACCCTCTGATTGGAGTACCATCCTTTCCACCGGTGTCTTCACTAACAACATCAGTCATCCCTTTGCAATGGGGAAGAGTCCCTTTTAGTTATTATAGGGCAGAACCCATCTCTACCCACACTGCTATATGCCTTCATGGAAGATACCGGCATAATAGACCCTCAACGCTACTTGACCAACCTAATGAATACACTGATTAAGCTGAAAATGAAACATATTTGTTCAGATTAGCTAAGAAAATTAAGAATCAGGATGCTGATTAGGTACAACATAGCAGATTAGCTTAGTTCAAAGATGGTTTCATGGTTCTATTTCACGATCAACATGGCTTTGGGCAGAGGCACAATTTGGACAGCATCTGGATTGGCTGTTCAAAATAATTGAGAAAACTGGTGTGGATGGACTTTTCTCTCCCGTTGCAATCACTTTTTCAACTTATTCAATTCAAGTCTGAATCTAGTTTGATAATCTCAAAGAGGAGATTAGTCTGCGCACATGTCAGGGAGCAGTTAGAAAGTAAGGTAAGAGGCACAGGTGGTAGGCCTGCGACCTCCAACATTCAAAAACGCCTAGGAGAAACTGGTGGAATAAAAAAAATAAAAAATTGGCGGTCACTATTTCCCCAGAAATCCTTGCTTGGCAGGCGCGATGTAACCAGTACATCAACACGCCGCACTCTCAACTACTATCATCGGTGGAATATGGAGTCCAGGTGTTTCTGGATATCCAACAAACAGCTTTATGGGAGAAATTTGTGGGGATGTACACACTTTTTTCCCGACTGTGGTGTACATCACACCTCACTACATGTCACGCGGTTGGCTGGACCTCAGTTTTGAAAACAAGGAGGCAGCAGACAAAGCTGCTGCAGTGCTCTTAGTGATCAACCTCCCTGAAGGGCAATGGGTCATTGAAACCAAATGCACCAGATGGACAAAATCCAACCAAATTTTCCTCGCATTTGACTTTTTGCCCACTACAGTCAAGTGTGCCATTCTGGAGCAGAATCTAAAAAATGGTCTCACCATATATGTTGAAATATAATCCTTTGAGATGCAACGCTTTACGCTGATGTCACACCTGTGCACCAGCAAAGCCATTGTAATTCTGACTCCAACCGAGGAGATTGCGAAGGACCTAACCCAGATCCCGCACTCCACTTATATTAATATTGAAGGGCATACCACCCACCTTTTCTGGGTAACCGTAGATAGTGCACCCCCCATTTGCACCCACTGTGACGCGTTAAGCCATAAGGCACACACATGCCCCACCAAGGAGGGCATCACATTTCAAGAGCACCCCTCAGCAGCCATGGCTTGCGGGGAGGCGCACTATGAACCAACTACCAGCACCAAAGAGGCTTTCCCGTGGGGAGCACAAGGCTGCTACTTAGTAGTAAAACCTATCTCTCCTCAAGAGCGAAAAAAGGCCAAACAGGCCCACAGGGCCACGGACAAGGAAACGGCCAAAATCGCCTCCACTATCCCACACTCCCAACGCCAGGAGAACATCGAAACCTTCGCGGTGGAAGCAACTTGGGAATCCCTCAACCAATCAGATTGGGAATCTCATGCCAATTGGGCCACCCAATCTGAGGATCTGATGGGTGACTCGATCTCACCCAACCTTTGCAACCAAGCCCTGATTGAAACTGACTTGTTCTCCAACCTACCTGAAATTTTTTTCACCCAGATGTTGGTGCACTGAACTCATCCTCACCGCAAAAAATTTGTTTAACGTCAGGGAAACAAAAAGTGAAGGCAAAAGCCAACGCAAACCTGTCTGCTAAAATTAACAAAACTAATGATAGCGTTGCTGCAACCACCCATGCTGCTGTGAAGGCCCGTGGGGATCCAGAGGAGGCTGGTGGGCCCAGGTGCCCACCCCCTCACACCTAAGGTGTGATGGGGGAAGCCTTCACTTTAGGGACACTGAATATTGCCAGACTCAAGGCCTCGCCGTCCCAGGCTGGGAAACTGAGTTTTTTACAAAAAAATTTAACCGTGGACATCCTGGCTATCCAGGAGTCCCACTGTCTGTGAGGTTCCAAGAACGTTTGGAAAACCATGCTCCTCCCTTCACTATCCTTCTGGTCATAGCACTGTGGGGTGCTAGTTCAGAAAAACAATTTTTTTAAATTTTTATTATTGGAATCCTTCCTCAATTGCTGAGTCCTCATTGTTACATTCTCATGGGCTGACGTAGCACATGCTATCATCAACATTTATGCTCTGACCTGTGCATGAGAACATTAGGAATTTTTCTCATCAGTCAAATCCCTTCCGTTACCCCCTGACCCTTTTATAGTTGGTGACATGAACTGTTGGCTAAACTCACCCACAGACCGTTAGCCTTTCTCATCCCATGCCCCAGGGTCACATAGAACTTCGCGTTCTAAAGGCCACCCTTGGGCTATTAGATGCGCTGCCATGGTAAGCCCCGATGCTCAAAAACATGACGCGCCCCCATGTCCACAATGGCTAATTAAGGTCCATGACCCGCATCAACCTTATCCTCACGCTGGCAAAATTTTGATCTCACATTTCCCACTTCCAAACAACAAAAATCAAATTCTCCGACCACCAGCTGGTCTCAATAACCTACCACTTACCTGTCACAGTGGCTAAGGCACCGCATTGGTGCAAACTCCGCCCACCTGAACTTGCATCGCCAGGATTTTCCACTTGGGTGGAATCAGAAACTTCAGCAAAAGAGTGTATTAAACCGTTTTGCGCGGACCCAATTTCCACATGGTCAGCCTTCAAAGAGGATACCATTCGCCACACTCGCCACCTCTCCTCCTGACGCTCATGAGCTACATCAGCTGTCATCTCATGCGCTCTGGCAGAGTTGGCACACCTGGAGTCCAATATCCCAGCCACAGGCTACAGCCCTGCTTGGGGCTGGAAGTGGGCAGAAGCAGCCACCCACCTCAACGCGCTCAAAAGGCAACACAAACATTGGGTTTGTGTTCAGTACAGGGCCAAACACATTGCAGAGGGTGGCACATGCACTGCTATATTTTATAAAAAATTCTTCACACCGCACCAGAGTGTGGCCTGCACACAGGTGCGGAGATTGGACGATTCTGTCATGGATATGCTGGCTGAAGTGGTAATTGAAATACAAAAGTATTACTCTGAGTTGTACTGATCCAATCCAATTCAGCTGGCCAAAGTGGCGAAATTTCACGACAGCACTCACATACACACTTTTTCCCAATAGCTGGAAATAATGAATTTGGTTATGCCAAATGAACTCTGGTCAGCCATCTGTGGTGCACCAAATTGGAAATGCCCAGGCCCTGATGGCATTCCGTATGAGCTCTATAAAGTACTTCAAATATATATCCCCACAGCTGCTTGCCTACCTTAACCAGAGCCTTCTGGATACGCGCCTTCTACCAGGAGGGCAAGAGGCCTTCACTGTCACACTCTTCAAGAAAGGGGATAAGCTAGACTTAGCCAACTGGTGCCCCATTTCTTTAACTAACACGGATACAAAAATTTTAACTAAAATCATGGTTAACCATTTAGGGATTGTAGCATCTGCCACCATCTCTTCAGAACAATTCGGTTTCATACCCAGAAGGTCGATTTGGGCAACGTGCACTCTATGGCTAACGCATGCCAGTCCACAGCCTCTGGGACTATTGTATTTTTGGACCAACAGAAGGCCTATGATAGAGTAAACTGGAAATACCTCAGGGCCTGCCTCCATCAATTCCGCCTACCCCCTCGCTTCATCAACTGGTTAATGCTACTCATGGAATCTGCAATAATGGCAGTGCGTGGCCCTGGTTTCTTAATGGAAGTAGTCCGCCCTCAAAGGGGCCTACGCCAAGGGGACCCTCTTAGCCCACTCTTATACAACTTCAGCCTTGACCCACTACTTCGAAACGTGAATGCCCACCTCACTGGGGTCCAAGTATCAGGCCAAGCCCCAGTCAAGATGATGGCGTTTGCAGATGACTGTGTGGTTGAGGTGTCTAATAATCAAGATGCACGCGCGCTTGAAGCTCTCATCCAGGAGTATTCCCTGGTAAGTAATGCTGCACTGAATGCTTCCAAAACCGAAATCATCCTCCTTGGTCAGTATCAAACCTGCTGGGCCCCAGCGACCAATGCCTAGCCCAGCCCATATGCTTGCACACGTGCTCGCCTTCCCTGATCACCCCACACCGCCCCACTTGTGCTCCTCTTCGTGCCACGCCCTACCATAGGGCCTGTCCACCATCTGGGCGTGTGGGTGGAGGCAGGCGGGTATGCCTCAGCAGTAATGGAAAGTCATATTCTAGACAATGTGACGAAGCGTATCGCCTCCCTCAGAGCCCACCCTACTTCCCTTACTGACAGGGATGTTTTAGCCAACTCTATGCTCCTATCCAAAGTCTAGTTTGGAGCCCACGCCATCCCCTTCTCCCCAAGCTTTTTCAAATCTATGTATGCCCTCCTACAAGGGTGGCTATGGTCAGGCCGCCCACCACCAGTGCAGCTTGAGGTCATGTTTGGCCCTCGTAATTATGGTGGCATGGGCCTGCTCGACTTTAAAGCCCATGCTGCCAAGATCCTGGGCACCTAGATTGCAGCCGTCACCGATCCTATGCTCCCCTCCCAACACTGGTCCCGCGCGTCCTGCTCCAACTTCTCCCACGCCCTGGGCCCTAACAATCCATCAAACCCTCACTCCTTGATGAAATATCTGGCTTCCCACCCATCGGCCACAGGTCCTCACAGTACTACAACCCACTACAAACGAATCCTACTCTCCATGCGAAGTGCAGAGTGGAGAATTCATATTAGAGGACATACAACCCGAAGAGGCTGCCCCTCTCCTCAGTTCACACAAGAGGTACAGGGGTTACCTATTCAAGATGGCTTGATCCCACATGGCCCCATGTCCTATCCAGGGTGGACTACCTGGACATGATGGACATCCCTTATTCCATTGAGACCCAGAAGACTATTTGGAAATACACACACCACCCTCTGTTGCAGCCTCAAATCCGTCCCATGTGTGGCGCTGCCTGAGGCGGGTGTACCATATGGCTGAGCGCTCTAACGCTTTACATTCATCCTGCATCATATTTGGCCAGTATGGAACGCTGTTTCACCGCCTGGAGAATTGCCCTACCACTAAAGTGATATGGCGCGAAGTTCAACGTCTGCTTGGCCAGGATCAAACACATCCCTTCAGTCTGTCAAGAGATATGTTTGCCATATCCATGGTATCCCCCCTTCCACCTTCCCTCTATGCTCTGGTGGTCACAATCGCCATGTGGATTATCCACACTATTGTCTTGGATGCCATCTCAGGCTCCACCCCCACCCTCCCAGAAGCTGTCCACAGATTCTAGTCCCATTTGGTGGACCACTTTCAGGCGTGGATGTTTGGGTACCTCCCACCGCGTCACCATCAGCTGGTCTCCTCCTGGTTCCCAGTTTGGTTTATCAAATTGGACCCTTTCCTCCACACGTGTTCAATTGTGGTTACGGCCCCTTTACGCGTTCCCTCTGCCTCCCCATATTGGCGTTCCCGCTGGCAACAAGAGATAGCATCGCTTCTCTGGGGTGCCTTCCCTGTTACTAAGTTTTGTTTCTTTTGAGTCAACACTTGGAAGTGTCCATCCCCTGGTTGGCCTTCCTTGCAATAAATTAAATTAAAAAACTGGTGTGGATGCCTATACTATCAAGGATCCTTTGAGCAGTTGTATTGTTAATTAAGTACATTTAAAGTTCCTCCAGGCATATAAGCAGTAGAAGCTTTATTGTCCAGTCAAGGGGGTAATGTTGCAATTCTGATATGACTGGACAATAAGCTCTTAGTTGTTATGGTGGAATGGGTAGAATACGCTGAGCCTGATTATGAGTTAAAATTATTTGAGCGCCTTAGGATGAGAAAATATTTGGTTGGAAAGGTATATTGGATTGCCTCCAAATTAGGCAATAGGGTGATGTCAATGAACAAAGAATAATGAGATGTCAATATGCCAAATATTGAGTGGATCGCCTTGAACTAGGGTGATTGTGAATCTATAAATGAACTCTGCCAGGAATAAGTAAAATATGGCTGAACAAATAGTCTAAGCAAAAGGGTCAGTATTAACCAAAGTTGCTGAGATATCAGTGAGATGAGAAGATTGGAAGAAGGATGCTGTTAGTAGTTTTGCACAAGCTGAACAGCGAGGATCTGCTGTAGATACATTTAAAAAATAAAAGATTTTTATAGGGCACTTGCTCCATATATAAAGTTTATTACATTGCTTAAGGGATGGCGATAATCATATCATCAGTCCTATTTCTCAGTGGGCTTAACTCTGTGTAAAAACCCTTTAGTGTATATCTAAGATATCGCCAAATTATATTATTTCATTAATTTCTTTGACTTTTCCCTTTAAAGCGCAAAAACGTCAGGTGGCATCATGGCAGTACTAAAATTATTCAGACCTTTATCAGAGAAGGATAGCCTAAGGTATCAAATAAAAAGATATAAAATTAGATCTTATTCCAGGATAATATTGAATTTTAATTTCAAAGTTTGCTAGACAATATGCCATTTTGCTTGCATCTGGCTCATTCATTGAAGCTTCTGATAGTACTCCAGCGCCATATGGTTAGTGCAAAAGGTATTGGCCACTTGGCATACATAAGGTGATGTTGCCATTCATGCAGTGAGGTTACTATGGCATGTAATTTTAAATCGTATATTGGGTGATTCGCTTCTGCCAATAGCATCTTACTACTAAAATACCAGATGGGGTTTTAACCAATTTTTGCCATTCTGTAAAATTTCTTCTCTAATTTGCACAGTTGGAAGCAGCAGACTCCAAGATGAATGGCTTTTATGAATTGTCATGTGCCAAAACAGGAGCCTTAAAGAAGATTTTTATGCCTGGAAAGCTTTTTCTTCTGTAGGATCCCATGATAAGGGTATTTTAACCCTTAACTGGGTTAATGGAGCAGCAACATCTGAAAGATTTTCTTAAAAATGCCTTAGGAAGTTGACTGTACCTAAGGAGCTACATACTCCGGTCTAATCAGTGAAAGTATCCCACTTCTTAATAGCCTTTATCTTGCTAGGCATACAACAATTCCCCCTTTTGACTTTACATTCCCCAGGAAGGTCACTTAAGACTTATGTAACTTGCATTTAAAGGTTATATTTGAGACATGCCATATGGATGGCTTTAAGAACTATGTTGATATTGCGTACATGTTACTTCTGACTTTGAGAATTCAAGGACATCATGCATATAGGTGATACAGCAGCGTCCAAGCAGTCCTTCCAAAACGTATAATTAGAAGTTAAAACACAGATGAGGCATTCTTGAGTCCAAAGAGCATTACAAAATACTCAAGATATCCTACATGGCTTTAGATACAATATACTTTTGAACCTCAGGATGTACAAGTAATGACGGAAAACCTCCACCAGGCTCAACTTAGTAAACCAGGTACTTCCTGAGATCATCAACAAAGCATATTCAAATAACGGCATAGTAGGGCTCTGTCTTAGTTATGGCATCTGTTTTCCAATAGTCAACACAGGATGTAGATCCCCACTGGCCTTTGGCACAAGCAGAATGGGAGATACTACTGAAGAACTGGACAAGGTTTTGGACACAGAATCCAACATAGATTTAATGTATCTCTACAACGCATCTTGTGACCTTTGATTTAGGGATATATTGGAAATTTCCTGACAAACCCTTGCCTGCTCTATAATTATAAGTTCATAACAAAGGGTCCAATCATATCAATAATATAGGGCACAATGATCTAAACAAATCCTCATATTCAATGTATTCTTTGGGAAGCAATACTTAAAAACCTCACTTCCCATGTTCTTAAGTTTAGCCACCTTAAATGGATATGCTACAAAGTTCTATTGCAAGGGCAAAGATTAAGGAGGGAAATTTTTACTTATTAATGAATGAAAGTCAAACTTTTGTGAAAAAGTGATGTCACAACGTCTCATCCCCAAAATTAATTGGTAGGGAAAGTTAGTTAAGGAACAGATTTTCTCCGTTCCCAATTTATTATCCTGTTCTAGAAGAGTTTATCACATACTCACCAAAAGATGGCACTTTAGTGGTATAAACCTGGGTTATTGTTACAGCTTTCTTTAATGGCAGAATATTATTTTGCGACAAGTCCTGATAAATATAATTTTCATTAGCTCCAGTGTTGATTAATCAATATACTTATTCTTCATGATCTCTCCTTTTATATTTTAAGGGGAAGAATAGGAAGATATGTTAAATGTGCAAGGCTTCTTGTATTTGCAATTTGGTCTTAGATGGGCTTCTTTATGGAATCATCTTAGGCACTCTCTCATGATATCCTCCGCTTTGGTTGTTACTGGGCTCTCCTCACTCACCTCTGGCACTCCACTTTCTCATTTTCCAAACAATTGGCAACATAAATTGGTTATGACTAACCTTGATGAAAATCTTTTCCTCTTTTAATCTTGTATTATGTGCATAAATCAACTCACATTTGGTCTTTGCTAGCTTGAATTGTCTTTCCACATCCAATTTGTATTCAATCTTGTTATAAAATTGGCAGTACTTGAGAGATATGCTGACGGATTTTTTCACAGGGTTTGACCCACTGAGCAATTAGGACTAATGATATGATTATTGTTGTCCTTGACACGACAGAATAAACTTATAAAAATAAATAAATATAGAGCACCCACTCTCTCAACTCTATTTTTATTTTGTATATTAATACAGCGGATTCTCGCTGTCTTACTCACTCTAAACTACTAACAACTTAACTTCCTCAATCATCTCATCCCGCTTGTATGGTAACAACTTTGGATGGTACCGTTTTCATGGCTTAGTAATTCACTTTACCATATTTCATTGGTTCCACCCATTATTCATTTGTCAATTCACAATCGCCCAATTTGGCCAATTTCCCAATGATCCCAATATTGCCTCATTTTGAGGCACTCAATTAATTGTATTCATAACAACTCAGCGGATTCCATCTGGTACACCATATTGACTTAGTGCTTATCATCTAGTAATATTGGAATCGGAACATTACCCCTCCTTGACTAATCAATAAGGCTCCTATTGCTTATATGCCCGGAGGAGCTTCGCATGCACTCAGTTGATGATTTGACCACTAATGGGGTCCTTGATAGTATATGCATTGACCCCAGTTTTCTCAATGATTTCGAAGGGACCAATTTATATAAGGGCCAGCTTACGCTTCCACCCAAACCTATGCTGGTCATGGAAGAGAACCATGTTGCCTTCCTTGAACTTTGCTAACCCGCTTTGACATATCTGATCTGCGGCCTGACTCCAGATATTCTTGGCTAAGCTGAAGGAATAGGCTTCCGTTTGCAATTTGATCAGAATGTTTGCAAGTTTAGTCAAATAGCAATGGAGTTCCACTCCGCCAGTGTCTTCCACACACAAATAAAGTAATTCCAGAATAGCTGGATGTCAGCTGTATAGTATTTGGAAGGGATTTTTCCCAGTGGTGGAATGGTAACTGATGTTATAGGCAAACACAGCAGTGGAAATAAGGGAGGTCCATTCAAATGGTCAATCTGTTACTAATTTTCGCAGGATATTTACCAGAGTCCCATTCACTTTTTGACCATTCCATTAGATTTGGGGTGGTATGGGGTCATTAGAACCCCATAGATACCAATAAGCTCGTTCAGTTTGGGGAGGATGTGCGAGGTGAAATTAGTTTCATTATCAGTGAGAATAAACTGAGGGCATCCATGTCGCTGAATAATGCACTCCATCACAAACTTGGCCACTGTAACTTCCCCCAAATCTCATATTGCCCTTACTTCAACCCACTGGGTCAGTTGGTCAATAGCCACAAAAATGTACTTACACCGGTTAGCTCCTGTTGGCAAGGGACCAATGACATCCAGGGACACAGTATGCAAGCAAAATGGGGTTTAAATACCTGATAAGAAGTCTTATGGCGGAATGGCTTCTACACTTGCACTGATGGCAACAAGAAATGGTTTTGAGCATTTCAAAGTTCATACTTTCTCAATTTTAACAAGGGCGCAACAACAACATTGTCTTACGCACTCCGCCATGTCCAACTGCCTTGTGGGCGCTCATAATAATACCCAGCTGGGATGAGGGTCGCGGAAAATTCACCGTAGAATCACCAATCCGCTTTTACAGTTTCCCATTCCATTAAAAAGTAATCGTTTGCATCTCATCTAATGCTTTGATCACTTTGGGTGGTTTGTCGTCATAATTTCTAATGAGCGTCTTGTCATACATCACATCGCTGAGGTCCACCATCACCGCAACAGTCAGCAATCAAGATAATCAGTTGGCGTTATGATGCTTTGCTCCTGGCCGATGAAGGATCTCAAAATCATAAGCCTGCAACTTAAGAGCCCATCGAGACAAATGGCCTTCAGGTTCTTTGAGGTTCTGCAACCAGTGTAATGATGGGTGGTCTGTTACAACTTTGAACTTTACCCCATGCAGGTAGACTCTGAATTTCTTATATGCGTATATCACTGCTAAGCACTCTTGCTCGGTCACAGTATCATTTACATTAATGTCTATTCAGACTTCAGCTGCAGTACGCCAATGGGTGCTCCTCCCTTAATCATCTTTTTGGGACAAAACTGCCCCCACAGAGAAAGAGATGCATCCATTTGTACAATAAATTACTTTTTGAAATTTGGGTAGCATAACACAGGCGCACTAATTAGTGCCATTTAAAGTGTATCAAAGGCGCATTGGCGCCATTCCGTCCATTTGAACATGGCATCCTTCTTTAGCAGCTCAAACAGCAGCCCTCTGATGCAACTGAAATTGGGTATGAAAAGTTGGTAATAACCCGCCATCCCCAAAAATACCTGAATGTCCCGTTTACTAGCTGGGTTAGTCATCTTCTGAATAGCTTCCACCTTGGCTGGTTGGGGTCTTAGCCTGATTGCATCCACCACAAAACCGAGGTATTCTAACTTATCCTTGAAGAAGTGACATTTCCTGGGCTTGATCTTGATATTTATTTCAACCATTCAGCGAAATATCTCTTCTAGATGTGTAAGGTGCTAAGTGAATGTGCGCAAGACGCTAATATCACTAAGGTACACAAAAACATATGACAGCTTCGGATCCCCCATAATGGTGTCCATTGCTCGTTGAAATGTAGTTGGGGCATTACATAGCCCTTATGGCATATGAGTTGGTTGGAAAAGCCCTTTGGATGTGATTACGGCGCATTTTTCTTGTTCTGCCAGGGGCAACTCAATTTTCCAATAACCAGATATCAAATCCATTGCCAAGAAATAGCGAGCTCCACCTAACTGATCCAGCGCTTCATTAATCTGCGGAAGAGGGTATGAGTCCTTCTTGGTGATACTATTAAGCTTCTGGTAGTCGATTACTACATGGTAGTACCATCCTTCTTTTTAACAATTAAGACAGGTGAATCCCACGGACTCTTAGATGGTTTTTGAGCATTCCCTGCACTAACAGCTGGTCAATCTCCATATTGATGACTTCTTCCGTTGCCCTTGATCAGCGGATTGGCTGAGACCTAATGGGGGGATGATCCCCAGTGTCCAGCTGATGGACAACCCCCAAGCGCACCCTAAATTGTGATCGTCAACGGTAAAGATCTCTTCATATTTTAGAAATAAGAATTCTACTTGATCTTTTTTCCTTTCGTTAGCCCCATTAAATTTTTCGCATGGTACAACTACCATTACACCAAGCTGGGTTTCAATAGGCAGGCCAAATTTTTCCAACGAACCAAACTCATGAACCTGGAAGACCTCTTCAACTGGAATGAAATGTAAGTACGCCACTATTTGGTTTCAGAGGATTTGCATTGGTTTATTCTGAAGATTTGCTACTAAGACCTTGATCTCCCCATGTCCTAGAAGTAAAATGCCTGGGACCACATGGGGCTCAAACCGTGATTGCTGATAAGGCCCAATGACCTCCCCATAAAGCCATTAGGCACTTCCAACTCTAATTCAGTGTTTATAATTACTTAGTGTCCAGAGGGAATAGATATAGGGCCCGCAGCTCTAAGTGGTAGACCTTGATATTCATAAATTTGATTGGAAAGGGCCCATGTCTTTACGCTTAAGTCAATGATAGCGAACTGAAACCACCCCATCACCATATATAAGGTTAATATGACTCATGTGTACCGGATCTTTTGGCATTCCGCTGGAGGTAAAGTATATTGGGATCCGCTGCCCCAGAATTTCAAATGTCTCTGCGGTCATATCAACTTCAACCCCATAGTGGCGCATAAAAGCGGTTACAATTAACAGGTCATGGTTACTGTTTGGTAGTACTAAGTCTGGGGCTACAATGACAATTTACCCAAATCGCAAAGGTAGTGTGATGTACGCTCCTTCAGAGACTGTGTTTTCTGTGCCTGTAGTCCCATACACAATACAATGTTCCACGTCAGGCTTTAACGCCAGCCTTGCCACCAACTTTGTAGACACTATGTTGACTGGGGCACCCATATCAATTATTGCACAAACTTATGTTTTTGCTACAACAGTGTCACAGTAAGTACACTCAGCATAAGATGCATTCCAACTGTTTATAACATGGACATTTAACTGATCTCTTTTTCAAGGAAGCTCATAATACCCTTCCATACTTTAGAGTACTATTTAACAATAGCATACATGGGGAAGGCCACGCTTACTTCTTCCAAAAGAAGCGCATCAGCTAATGGATCTGGTTCAAGGTAGAAAGCTGATTGAACATTTGACAAGCATAAGGCTTTGGTTGTTCCTGAGAGCTTGCTTTCGCCATGTTCATGAATTGCGTTTGTGTCATCACATTCACCCCTCCAACAGGTCGCTGATATAAGAAGACGTCATCATTCTGAGGAACTTCCACTGGAGGTACAGGAATAGGTTCTGGTGGGAAATTTTGGGTCAGAATAGCAGAGGTAGAGAGTCCCATCTCTACTCCACTCCAACTTTTCCCTGGTGGTACTGCTCCTGCGGTAAGTACTGAACCTGACATTTATGACAACTTCTAGCCAGGTTCCCAGAATGACCACATGAAAAGCAATTAACCCCAGAAGACCTACAACCTTGATTGTCGTAAAAGGAGCCACCCCAGGGGTTGGGCTGGAAGCGAGGCTTGTATTGATGATAAGGCCAGGAGATGCTGACTGATTGCTGAACAAGGAGGGATGATTCCTCCGGATAAAAAGGCCTGCAGCGGAGGTGCTAGGTTTCCACTCTATATTGGGTGGAGGGAAAACAATGTATAGACGGTGTAAAATTTGAACAAATTTGAGCAAAGATACGTCAACCTCAAAATATGGAGACAATGTATTAAAAAGCTCTCAGTATGGTTTCACAGCAGAGGTCAATGCTATGCTTATGTCACATTCAGTTAAAAACCAAGCCCCAATTAACACACGGGCTTCTGCTGAGAATAGATCAGCAAAGGAAGTGAGGGTCTCATTAGGCTGAAACCAGATGCTAATAAACTCAGCCTTTTGCAGCGCCATTTTTGAAGTTCCTACAAACAACCACAGCACAGCATCCTTCAATTTTTGATAGGCAAAGGAATTGCTTGGAAGATAGCAAGTAACTTGGTCAGCACTTCCAACATCCAAAGTGGAAATTAATAATTTGGCTTTACGCCGATCTTATGCCCCTTCTACTGCAAACTCAAATTGTTAAAGAATCCATGGATGTTCCCATCACGATCAAAAGGAGGCAGCTTGTCAATATAACATTCTTGCAGAAATTCCTTTTTACAATTGAGCACAGCGTCTAAGACAATCTCAAGTTCTGTGTACTCAACAGTTGCAGTGTGTTGAGATGACTCATTTGTGAAGCAAGCCAGATACGACATGACTAACAACTGAGGAATGCTTATTAGTCTATGTGAATGATCAATGGGCCCCCTGTAGTGAGCACAAATGTTATAAAATTGGCAGTACTTGAGAGATACGCTAAAGGATTTTTCACAGGGTTTGACCTACTGAGCAATTAGGACTAACGATATGATGATTGTTGTCCTTGACATGACAGAATAAACTTATAAAAATAAATAAATATAGAGCACCCGCTTTCTCAATTCTCTTTTATTTTATATATTAATACAGCGGATTCTCGATGTTATACTCACTCTAAACTACTAACAACTTAACTTTCACAATCATCTCATCACATTTGTATGGTAATGACTTTGGATGGTACCGCTTTCATGGCTTATTAATTCACTTCATCATATCTCATCGGTTCCACCCTTATTCATTTGTCAATTCACAATCGCCCAATTTGGCTGATTTCCCAACAATCCCAATATTGCCTCATTTCAAGGCACTCAATTAATTATATTTGTAACAACTCAGCAGATTCCATTCATTCCACCATATTGACTTAGTGCTTATCATCCAGTCATATCAGAATCGCGCCAAATCATTTCTTCTAAGGACTCATCCAACGATTGAGGCCCTCAATCTGCTAAGCATCACTTTTCAAAAATCAATTCAGCCTTGAAATTTAGCTCCACTAAAGAGATTTACGAAAACTATTAGCAAATATGGCGGGAAACCCAGCAAAAGAACCCGCGGGCTCAGCCAAACGAGCCAGCACCACCCCAAATGAAGCAACCCCCGGTTACCCACCTCAGGGTCAACCAGAATCACCTGCTCTCAAGCAGTGGCCATGAAAGAAGGCACCACCCCCCAACCTGGAGCTACTTCAACTAGCGCCAGTTCATCTGATCGCACTTCTGCAACCTGCACGCCCAACAGCTCTGCATGCGCTACCTCCCACCAACCCGCTGGGCCCCCTCCAACCAAGGAGGCCATCACCCACGCTATTTTAATGGCGTCTGCTCAGTTGAATGCAACTCAGCCCATCCAGGAATTAACCTCCCCCATTGTGTCAGATAATTCAGCCCCATCTATTATTGTTGACGCCTTGTTTCTGGCTCCCCCCATGAGGGGCATTACCCAGCTACTGGCCCCCAAACCCTCGGATGTAAGGTTGGATTAACTGCACATTCTGGTTCACTAAGCACCAAATTGGGACTATCTACTCTTCCCAATGGGGATTCAAATGGTTCAGGTTTTGGAACTTCACACCAGTTCCAATCCCACCCGTCCCATTTAAACCCCATAATTGGCACTTCTCAAGTCGGCACTTTATCTCCATATGCTGAAAATGATCAATTCGCCAATCAGCCAGTGAGTTTTGCCCACGAAATCACAGCAAATACTCGGGCTGAATTTACTTAAATAGATTGGGATGGTGATGAAACATCGCCCTCCTCCCAATTGGCTGGAGTTAATTCCAATCTGGATGGGCCTCCCTAATTTAGCGAGGCCCAAAAATCTGCCCCTCAATTCAATATGACGCCAGCAACTGCTGTAATGTTCCAGCAACAGGGGAACTCCGCAAACTTGTCCAAACCACCAGCTCACATTCAACCCACAATTGCAGCCCAAAGTAAACACAAACGTACCAAAGGAGCCACGGGGGTGTGGCAAAAACCTCTGGCACCAACGCTACCCAAAGCTGATCCCCGTGAAGTGGCGTTTATTGCTGATGTTAAGAAGACATGGGCCAAAACTAGAGCGCAAAAAGCTCTACCTCGCTCAACCCTCTCCCACGCAATTTGCCTTTATTATGGGCATAACCCTGTTGAATTCTATACGGAGGATTACTTTTCATACTTTGCAGCAATCGCGGAGACATTCCCAATTAACGTCACCATCCATGAATCAGTGGAGGGCCACTACATCGATGTGGGCTTCACTGAAGCTGCCCTTGCTGACCATGCTGCCACCCTCCAGATCATTATTCCGCGTGGATCTTTTCACATCTCCCACACACGCTCTTACCTGGAGAAAATTTCATGGGTTACTTTTTCCAACCTACCAACGACTGTTGATCCTGAGTCTCTTAAACTGGCGCTCCATCGTGGTTTTAAGGAGTTTGGGTCTGTTCTTTCAGTGGACTTTAGCGTCCCCTCTTACTATGCTCCCACCCAAAGAGCTCGCACTGCTAGGGCGTCATTCATCCCCTCACCCACTGTATCCCACAACATTGAGGTTATTCCTCATGTGGCGGTAGTTGGGGCATGCCCTGAGATTTTTTTTGTCGGCCCTGATCAGGCGCGCCCCCGGTGTACATGGTGTAACGCCCTTGGACACCTGTATAGTGGCTGCACAGCTCAAAACAAGCCCTCTTATCCACCACCCAGGGGCCTAAACCAGGCCAAAAATGATCCCACGTGGCTGCAGCAGCAATTCCACAGCTTACACAATGGGTTCCCGTCCAAGACCTGTCCCCTGAGGCCTTACGCCTAGAAGTTGAAACAGCTAACCCCACTATTGGTACAGGATACCTTCGCGCTCATGCCCCCCTTCCAGTGGGCACCCCCTCCAATCTCCCAGAGTCAACTCCCTCTCTCACCAAGCGCAAGGCATCCCCACAGGGCGCCCCTCGTCAGCTACCCCCACTCAGGGCTCCGCGCCACCCCCAATAACCTCCACCAGCTATTTATCGCATCAACCCTCAGCTCCCAATGTAGCTATGCCCACCAGCATGGACTGGCAACCCGCGGCCTGCGGTAGAAGTGCCACCTCAAAGAGTCCTACCCCAACCCCACAGTCCATTTCGTGCGGCTCCTTTTCAGTGTTGGAGGAAGTGAATATGGACTCAGACTCATCAAATGGGGAACCCGCGGAGGTCGCCATTGAACACCCTCAGGTCCTTCCCCTGCAACGGAGCGGGGGCAGCAATTAAGGCTGGCTTACTGGGTCCTCCGCCCCCCACCCTCTCCTTCCCCTTAGAACCCTCGAAGCTCCTCACAGATTGCAGCTGATAGTTAAGATAAAGGACTCAAAACTAGACGCCTCACAGCAGCAGGTTTAAGCGCTGGCAACCCCCCAGGACATGGAGGGGAACAGCTATGAGTCCCCATGGAAGCACCCTGGCCCTGCAATCCATCAACTCGAATGGGTTGTGGGACTTTAAGCGAAGAGCCCGCCTCCTCCGAAACTTCAGGTCAGCACATATTGACATCGCTGCTGTCCAGGAGCCCCATATCCTCCCCCACGAACAATCTGCATGGAATGAACAGTCTGGAGGAAACTCCTGGACAAACCATGCCGCCCTTATTGTTTTGAATCCCCAGGTTAAAACCCATTCTTTTTCACAATATTTAGGTGGCCGCCTCATAATGGCCAAACTCAATACTCCTGACTTCTCTTTCTTCGCTGCAAGCATCTACCTGGATAATGCAGGTCAAGAGCAAAACCGGCTCTTTGAAGAGCTCGTCCAACTCAATTTCTCACGGAATACAGTCCTTTTGGGAGATATCAGCACAACCATAAGTTGCGTCCGTGACTCTTACCCCCCTGCAGCAAAGGAACGCCCTGGATCAAGTCGCCACCAGGATTTCCTTCGCCTGAATGGCTTTATAGGTGCGCTTCCACCCTCCGCGTCTGGCCTAGGTTGCATGACTAGGATCCAGTATGATGGAGGAGCTTTCTAGTCAGCGTCACGCATAGATATGGCATTGATTGGCCCCCTGCTAATTGGCCGCGTCTCCTCTCCCATCTCTCACGACAACCATCTGATTGATCACAGGTCACTCACCGTTGTCCTCACCACCACGCTTAGAATGTCGCGTAGGTTCTGGCCTAGGGTTGCCCCAGCTCTTCTCAACAACCCCTTCACTAAGGAGAAGCTGTCTATGACCATCTGGGAGACTCTCACCTCCCCCCCACCCCACCTGCTTGACCACAAGGCTTGATGGGCGGTGACCAAGGAGGGCATCACCCGCGTTGCTTACAACTGTGCCAAAGCCCAGATGACCGCAGCTCGCGCCAGAATCAAAAGGGCGGAAGCCAGAATCAGACATCTGGAGCGAAACTGCCAGCCTTCGCCCTCTCCCAGTTGGTTGGAAGACTGGGAAGCGGCGCAGGAAGCACTCCGCTTGGAGCTCACACTTCAGGAAAAACAGGCAGCAAACTTTACAACATCTCGTTACTATGCTCAATGGGAACGCCCCACCCGCTTCTTCTTTCAGAAACAAAAAGCCCGGTCAACAGAGCAGGATATTACTGCACAGAAGATTGGCACTACAACCACTTCGGATAAGGAGGAAATCACGCAAGAACTACACCGCTTCTGCTCCAGCCTCTTCCATGCCACCCAGGTGGACCCATCGGACATCCAAAACTTCCTGTGGCGGGCTCCAGAGCCGGCCATTGACCCACGGGCTGATGAGGCTCTACCGGCGCCTATTTCTATCCAGGAGGTGATGGAAACCCTCCTGAAATCCCCACGGCTTAAAGCCCCAGGCCCAGACGGAATACCCTTCGAGGTGTACCATCTGGAACCTGCAGTGATAGCCAGAACCCTCCGCGACCTCTTTGCTGCACTCTTGGTGAATGGCGAGGTCCTCCCCAAATCCAGAGGCTCAATCACGACCCTCATTCACAAGAAGTCAGACCGTGAGAACCTGGCGAACTGGCGCCCCATAGCGTTGATCAACACAGACCACAAGCTCTTCACGAAGCTTCTGGTAACCTGCATCACCAAATGGGTGTCACCTCGCCTCTCCCCATCCCAGCACGGTTTTATTCCGGGGAGGTCGTTATGGGACAACTATAATGACCTTCACGTGACTTTGACTGCTTACTCTCGTAAGGTGAATGGCTTTGTGGCTCTCCTGGATATGGGGAAAGCATATGATCAGGTGGCCTGGAAGTATATTGATGCTTCCCTGGCCCGCTTCCATCTCCCCCTCGCAGCTAGGCGCTGGATATCAGCGCTCTATGACCAGCTCCACACCAGAGTCCTGGCGCCAATGGGTTTTACAGTGGCAGTACCAGTTGGATAAGGTCTTCGGAAAGGGGACCCCCTGAGCCCTATCCTTTTTAACATCACCCTTGACCCCCTCTTGGCCTCCTTACAGGACAAGCTAACAGAGATTCTGGTCCCAGGTAAAGCCCCCACCCGCACCATGGCATTTGCAGATGACACCGCCATTGCATTTGGCTGCCCTGGTGATGTTGCCCTCGCTGCTGTGACCATTGAGAGGTACACCTAGGCGTCCAACGCCATGGTCAACACCTCCAAGACAACTGTTGTACAGGTCGGCTCCCCAACCTTCCCCCCACCATTTGGTATTGAACCTGTGCGCGGTACCTTCCGTCACCTGGGCGTTCTCACCAACCAACAAGGAGTTGCGCTAAAAGACAATGAGGACTTGCTCCTCGCAGCAGTTAAGACCAGGATTGCCAGCTGGAACCAGCGGCACATCACCCCCCAGGGTCGAGCTCTGATGGCAAATGTGTTCCTCCTCTCCAAAGTCTGGTTCGTAGCGCACGTCTGCCCATTCACAGATGCCTTTTATACGCGGCTCAATGTATTCCTCCGCTGTTGGATCTGGGGTTGAAACCATCCACCAATGGCCCTCTCAACCATTGCCTGACCCTGCAATGAAGGGGGCCTAGGGCTTCTGGACACGCGATCCCACGCCACCACAGTCTTCCTAAAGTTCCTTTGGCCGATTGTCTGCTGGGACGCGACCCCCATGCCCTAATGGGCGCCCGCCCTCCACTAGTCAGTGTCAGCAGCTCTGGGTCTTCCTAGAGCATCTCTGAACTCATTAGGGGAGTGGCTCACAAACCACCCAGGCCATCGCCTGAAACCATCCTCATCCCCCTACTAGAACCAGGCTCTCCTTGCCCTGAAACGAGTAGGCGCGCGGATCCACCTTGCCTTCCTGTACAGAAGGGATGGCCCTGGCCTCAGCCCCCGTCGCCAAGCAATTGTGCACAATGGACAAGTTGTCATAACTCGCCTCAACCCCCAAGATCGTCCTCCCATCCGGCCAAGACTCCTTGAGCTCCTCCCTCCCTCTGTGAGATTTGACCTTAAGGAATTGTGGAAGGACGTCTATCACCCCATCCTGTCAGCAAAGGTGTCCAACACCTTATGGAGGGTGCTCCACTGTTCATACAGGACAGGGGACCTGACAGGCCCTACCTTCCAGCACTGAAGCTGCCCCCTCTGTGCGGAGTCTATTGACTTCCACCTCCATCATTTTTTCACCTGTCCAGGTGTCGCCGCATTTTGGACAAAGGCCCGCGCGCTCCTCCATGCTTAGCCCTGGTATGGACACTCTGTGCAAGACCTCACGTTCGAGCAGACGTTGCCTGGTTGCCACCAACCATGTCCTCGCCTATGCCACAGCCATCTGGACCATCCATAACTCCTTCCTTCGTGCTGCCTTTGACCAGCAGGTGTGGACCCTTCCACACATGATCACCCACTTTCAGGTACACTTTGAGATGGCCCTGAAGGTCTGAACTATGTCGCCAACCCTCCCCGCTCAGTTGTCACTGCAGCACAGCTCTGGCGCGCAAACCCCCCTCCCTTTCTCGATGCCTCCTCCCTCCCCTTCCCTCACCTCAGGCTCTTAGGAGTCCAGGCGTATTTTAATAAACATCAATGAATCCCCCCTCAGGTTGGGACCATCTAGTACTAAAAAAAAATGAGTGCCAGGATTTTAGATGTTAAGAAAGCCAAATCCCTGCTCATGAATCAAGCCTTAAAGATCAATTTTCAAACCAGCGCAAAAAGAACCTTACCCCTGAAGGCGCCAAAACTAGATTTGATTAGGTTGCTTCGGGTATATGAAAATCAATGGAAACACCTTTAGGAATCCCGTCTCCATTTCCTGTATCATGAGTGGCGCCGCCCCTGCTGCTACAGTCATGAGGATGATGCAGTACAATGAGGGCACCACCTAGGCAGTCGATCTGGAGGTAGTAAAAAACCTGATCCTATTTGGCCACAAAAGTCCTGATGCATCATGTACCCACAAACCCTATGAATATTGACACTTTCTAAATCAATAATGTAGTATATAAATTCTCCATCATTTTGTTTTTGACCTCTCTACTGATTTTCAGCTTTGAGACCATTTTATAAACTTCAGCAACAGCCAAGAGAACTGTTACATTGAGAGAAGTGTGCTCACTACAGGGGACTCCAAGCTTTCCAAAGTGAAAAATTCATCATAAAAATGGAGAATACTAGCAATCATGAAGATCGTTCTGCTGATCAGTCAAGAAGTGTTGCTCAATGTATTAGTACCTTGTGGTATGAAGTACCACCCACACAGCCTGAAGTCTTAGAATTTTTGGGCCATATTACAGTTATGCCTACCTTCAGTTGACGGAAATCATTATCAACTGCAGTATGAAAACCTTGATGACAATGTTTAACAGTTAATAAATGGAATTTACTCTGTGGGTGCCTGCTCCAGCTGCTCCCACATCTCTTTAGTACCCTCTACCATGAAGGGTTAATTAAGCCTTGACACAACTACTATCAAAGAGAACTGACCTTAGGAACCAAGCACTACCTTTGAAATTTTTCACCCTGCTATTCATCACCTCCTTCAGTTATTTAGGATCACCCTCATGAACTCTCCCAACAACTGGGGCTTACCCAAACTTTACTCTCCCATGTTGTCATTTTTACAAAGCGCCCTCCTCTTTTACCCATGACAACTGAGAGGCCATTACCAATAACCGACGATTATTTAATGAAGCCTGAGGCCAAATCACAGTGTTGGATAGCAAAATCTCTACCTCAAAGACCAACTGCATCAGACTATCCAACTCTTTAAGGCTGCTTGGAACCAGCGCCTTCACCAAGTTGAGAATTTGGTATGAACCCTACAACATTAATAGGAACTGGCCTCCTGCAACTACACCTCTGGGACCAAATGTCAAAGTCATGGATATACTAACGCCTGCTAGTGCTATTTGCCCAGGATTCAACAATTTAATATGAGCAGTTGTAGTGAAAATCTCAACTGGTATTAAAAAGGGTTTTTAATACCACATATATTAAACTAGGAAACTTAAAACTATAAAATAAGAGGAGATTTTTGGTTATTTTATTAGTGACAGCAATGGGGTAAAAAGAGAACTCTATTAATATGTCGCTGCTTAGTATTTAAAGCAATTTAAGGCTCAAAGTGAGAGGGGCAAGAAACTTATTTTAAGCTACAAGTAGACAAATTTGGAAAAATGGTTTTTCAACCCATCAGAGCTCTTGAAACTTGCCTCACTTCAGCTTGATGTCAAATGGAGGGTCAATCGTGGGTAAGATAAACCCGTGGGGCAAGTTTTTTTAATATTTCTAAGCCAAACAAATGGCGGGAAAATAGTTTAACCTTGTGAAACCTCCTCCAAACCTATAAAAAGGGTAGTCTTGACTTAGGTGTATGGACTAAACTTTGGATGGGACAGGGAGGAAGCTTGAATAGCTTTGATTTAGCCAAAGAATTGGTGCAACACTTCTACCCACATTTGCGCTATTTAGCCAAGGGGGTGGATAGATGGATCTATAATCTGAGGGAACCACCAAGTATTGACCAGGGGTTTTTGGGGTGTTTTAGCCATGCTTACCCTCAAAAAGCTCTTCTTGTAATATCAGACTTGAAATTGTCCACCAGAAAAGAACCTGAAGGGTCTATGGATGTAAACTTTGAGTAGACAGAGTTCCCTGACTTAGGATCTCCATTAAAGCATTGTCATAAAAAATGGATGATTTTAGCGCCTTCGCCAAGATTACTGATAGCTGCATTTCTCAGCTTGAACAAACCTATTAAGTGTCAAAACTCATTTGACCACTCTTGAGGGTCAGCTTCTTTGTCAGGGCGTTGATATTCAAGCCTTAAAGAACATGTTTTCATAAGGCTTTCATCTCCTCCATTAACCGAGACTGGGACAATATCCAAGAGGACATTGAGGGCCTAAGATGACGGTTGGACCAACAGGTCCCTCATGACTATGTGGAGACCAAGGCACCAAGCTGGCACCAATTCCTGGTATTAACACCCTCGCCACTTTTCTTGTAACTAACTTTGAACCTTGTTTTTATAATAAGGTTCACAACTGGCCAAGAAAGCATCGCCTATTTCCTATATGACTATGAGAGTTCCATAGAAGAGGCCACCAACCATCATAAAGTAAAGCATATCAACTCCTGCCTTAACAGCACTGTTTGGGAGATCATGACTACACACACTTAAAAGAATGCAACACATGGGAACAGGTCCATTCGGCCCTAATCCAAGAATTTGGCAGATATAAAACCTGGCCAATCAAAAACAATCATTTATGAGTACCCGCCTGAATAAAGGGGAGAGCCCCATAGAGCTTGCCAGCAGTTTCTATGCCCAAGTAAAACCCTTTATTACCACCAATCATATTACCTTGGACGACGCCATTATCATGGTTATCTCCATATTGGGATCCTATCACGAGGTTCAAAATTATATAATCAGCCAACAAACAGTTTCAAAAGCATTCAATATATCAAGGAAGAAATTAATGAGATCCCTGAGTCGACCCTGCATTCCAAGGCTACCTTTTTCACTTCCTCCAACCGTCCTCAGGTCCATGTGGTCAAAAACCAGAAGAATCCTTGACCCTGATGCACCTACTGTAATGGCTTCTGACACAGCGCTAAGACATGCTTTAAACGACTTGCTGAGAGGGCGGAAAAGGGTTGTCAGTATGAAAGATGAGGCGCTACAGCTGACATTTCTACCCATGCCTCAAGAGTTATCCATGACCTTAGATGACCTTGGATCTATTGTACCTCAAGAAGAAGTTTTAGTACCCATTAATAATAAAGAAATTGATACTGCTTACTTTTATTCCAATTACACTCCCATGTTTCTCACGCTACCTCCACAGTTTGGAAGTCTGGTTAACCACGTCGCTATTTGAGTTCATAAGATTCCTTTTCTCACCATAGTCAACAGTGGTTCCCTATAAATGTTATATCGTCCAAGTTGATTAAGCGTACCATGATTGTCTGGACTTGCCACATTATATGGAGTATGGCACAGTTGGGCCACAATGTACTTAATCTATAGGGCTAATTCTTCCCTACCTATCCAATTTGGGAAGCTCTCTGTAAATGTCTCGCCACCATACTGAATAACCTTAGCTATGACCTTCTTCTTGTAACTCAGTCTCTTTGAGACTAATCAGCGGTGGTACATTATGAAAACGGATTTTTATTTCTACTGGGACATCAGGTTCCCCTAATCTATGAAACTTCTTACGACTCTAAGATGGAGTTCAAGGCCTGAGATTCACTACTAAAGAGTGAGGGATGAACCAACTGACTCAAATATCATGTAAGGGGCTCTTGGGTCCAGCTTCCCCACTTGCTGTTGATGGACAAGAAGACGTGCCGATATACTAACCTAAGGCGACCACTATACCTCCAAAGTCCCAAACTTTGCTGATTTTGGGTCCGTGTTAACATCCCCTATGAATACTTTCTGGAAATTCAAGGCCTAGAAATCTCATCCTCCAAGGAGGTTTTAACCTGCTTTGAATTAAAGATATCGCTTATGCTGGATCTTTATAATTATTTTTAGCTAAACTTACTGACAGACAAGGGTAGTAGGCCCAAACAGTCCCACCTCCTATGTCCCCTCTTACTAGTAGAGGCTGTTGATGACATCCGCAGTTTTGGAGCCTAAGGGACTTTGCTTTATAGACGCCCCTGACAGTGACCCTAGTAAACACCAATATTGAAAAGGGTTTCACTGAAGAGCAAAAGAGAAAAAGTCAAGAATTACTGGAGGAGTGATCAGACATATTTTTGGGCTCAACTACAACTTTGAAAAATCTACGGGGTTCTACACCATGTGGAGACTGAAGACGCCCCCTGTTCCAGTCCTGACCTTACCAAAAAGAAGTAAGGTTAAAGAAGTTCAAGTGGCAGTAGACCTTAAAGATTACTTGAAGCCAAACTCTTGAAACTTTTGCGCAGCCCTTGGGCTTCTCCTCACCTGCTGATTCATAAGAAAGATGGCGGCCATCCGGTGGTGATGAACTATCAATGGCTCAAAACCATTCCTAATAAGAACAGTTATTTTCTGCCCCAAATTGATGACTCTCTTTAACTGCTTACCAGATCATGGTACTTTGCCACTTTGGACCTTGCCAATGGATATTGAAATTGAAGTTCGCCCCCAAAGATTGAGCCAAGTGCAAGTTTAAAGCCAAAAAAGGGCTATTCAAACCCACGAGGATGCTTCAGGGCCACTGTAATGCACTTGCCACTTTTCAACTGTCAGGGATGGGTTCCTCAAGGACTTAAAGATATCATGTGTCCTTGTCTACCTGGATGCAATCGCTGTCTACTTAAAAACTTTTAATGGACACGTGGAGCATCTTCAGGAAGTTTTCAATCGGCTAAAAATAGCTTAATAAAGCTCAAAAATTCAAAGTGCACCTTCTTCCAATTGGAAATGGAGTTCCTGGGACACAAGGTCTCAAAAGTTGGCATCCAGACCATATTGGACAAAGTCAATGCCATATTAATGATGCACACCCCCAGAGCCTTAAGGACATTCAGGTACACCTTGGAATGGTGGTTACTACCTTCAGTTTATCCCTTACTTTGTTGATCTAGACAAGCCTCTATCTTACCTTATGCAAAAAACGTGCCTTTTGAGTGGTGACCAGAACATGAACAAGCCTTTAATACTTTGAGGACCGCTCTTTGTACTAGCCATTTTAGTCTATTTACGTTTTAATCAACCTTTCTTGTTGTTCGCAGATGTGAGTTATGTCACCAGTGGGGCCATCCTAGTCCAGCATAACGCAAATCAGGTCAACCAACCAGTGGCTATCTAAGCAAGGCTCTTAGTAAGGCCTAATGTAACTATAGCGTTACCAATCAGGAATTCCTGGCTGTCTTGTTAGCAATCAAACACTTCTGGACCTATCTATATGGCACCCACTTTACATCATCACTTATCATTTCTTTGCTCCGGTAGCTCCAGCATATGAAGGACTCAGATGGCAGTTTAGCCAGATGGGCCTTAAGACTTCAGAGCTATGATTTACTTTGTTCATCACGCAGGTGCAATTTACCAGAACGCCAATGGCCTCTCTAGTATGCTGGTGCTTGCTGCCCCGACCCTGTTGGACAACTAAAAGTCTGATGTTGTATAAAGAGTGATTGGGGTTTTATTTTAAATCGTCCAAAAGATCCAGGCCAATTATCAGTGATATCCTTTAAATCAGGGCAATACTTTAAATACTAATAAAACTTGGCCGAATAGTTTGAGTTTAGGTATCTAGAATATTCTGACTCATCAGTGGAATCAAGGGTTCTCTTCTGAGGTCCCTCCCCTCCTTATTACGTCTAGTTCGATACTAACACCTAAGCAGGGACCACCCCCTTTTATAGGCAAGGTGGGGGTCCCCCAAGATGCAATAATTTTCTTGAAAGGGAATTGCTAAAATATTAAAATGAAACCCCACGGTTACATTTTGCCTAATAATAACTCACATACTCTGTTCATCAAAAATGAATCAAGTTTTCCAAGCTTTGATCGGCTAGATATAAATGTTTACTATTTTGGAACATACCAGGCTATTCTGACTTACCATTGCATCCCTTCAACTCTCAATTTAGTCTAATACTGAACGGTCAGGTATCAAGAGGGTTCGTTTTTTCTTATCCCCCACGGCGCTTAATAAAACTAAAAAACCCTAACTTCGTTTTTTAGTTTAATTATCTTTATTATTTCTAGTGGTTTCAATCTCCTGTTGTTAGATTTTTGATAAACAAGCATTAACAAGCATCTTTCACGCCCAAAATCCAGCAGGTGGTGATCACTACAGGGGACTTTATATATTACCAAAATCCTGTTAAAATAACAAAAATGACAACTATTCTGAAACCAAGGCTAGCTGCATTTGAGAACTAACTAGCAAGTGATTTTTCTCGTCTGAAAAAGGCTTGAGCAGCACTCTTCCAAAGGCCCTTATGGGCACTCCTCTTTTATTTATAAACCTCCGTTCAGAGACAAGTTCACACCAGGTGATGGCAGTATTGCCTCCTTCCTTTATGTTTATGAATCTGCGATGCAAGGAGTGACTGAAAATAAAAAATAGGTATTTCCTTCCCTTTTTGAGTTGGATGCTCAGGAGATCATAGTTCCTCAAATGACCACACTTCACCTGGGAGGAGGTCAAACAAGCGCTGATTGATGAGTTTGGTTCTACACAGAGTTTACAACGGCAAAAACTGCCTTTATGTGCCTTAGAAGGAAAAAGGGGAATTGATCCTCTCATTTGTTGAGTAATTCTATAGCAAAGCTAAACCACTGTTGACGGCCAAACTGCTTCCTCTATATGATGCTATTGATGCTATTGTGGCTAGTTTAGCGTCTTATCCCCCTTTAGCAATGCATATAACCGCAATCAAGTCCTTTTCCTAACTGTATGAGGTATCTAAGAGGCACTGCTAGCAGTGGCTGAATTTCATGAACCTGAACTTCTGAAAAAAGCTTTAAAGCGGGCATCAACTCTGACCCCTCCAGACTATTCTATGGATGTATCCCTCAGGAACCCAGCTTCTGAAGAGCTGCAGCGAAAAGATACTCCTCTACTATGTGAGGATAGCCAGAAAATACTGGCAGTTATGTGCCAGCGATCCCCTCCAGCCTCAGTTCCAAAAGCTCAGCCAGTGAAGTCAGTTATCCCTTTGCCTGGTTCTTTTATTTCTGAATGGTCTAATAAGGTGAATAAAATATCTCATTTCTCCATGCCGCTGCCTCAATCCACCTTAGCCTCACCTCAGGCTGCTTTTAGTTCAAAACCTGCAATAATGGGGAAACCCACGATGGTCACTTCTAAGGCAAAAGTCAAAGCCATTACACTTACAACGCTGTCCCAAAAAAGTTGATGCATTTTCGAAACTCCCTTTAAAAAGTTAAAAGGTAGATGAGCACAAAAAAAGCCCTCCCTTGTGAGGAGATTAAGCCAGTTTCTCCACCCCCTCTTAGCAACTCGTTGAGGTTCATTGACAATCCTTCTGATGACGAGTCTGAAGGGGATAGTGAAGACGCAGACTATTATGTTTTGAGAGCTCCAAAGAAAGAACAGATTCTGGATAGGTGAAACATGAAAGAATTGAGATAACCATGATACCACGACGAACCTATTTTCAATGTTGTTGAGGTTTTCAGAGGTGATCAATAACGCTAAGATGCTGACTAGCTTATTGGGACAATGATCCAATCCACCCAGCAGGTTCATACCCTCAAATATATTAAAGCTAAAACCCTGCGATGGCTCAACGCCTTGCCTCCACTCTCTGCTTGAAGGAGGTTCTCGCCCTCCCCCTTAATTTTTTAGCACAATAACAAAAGTAGAGGTTGCCATTAATAAAGTGCGCATTCTAGCTATCTTTGATATGGGTGCTCCAGTGAATATGGTCTCTTCCAAGCTCATCAATAAAATTAAGTTGGCGCCTTACCTGGATAATTACAAGAATTGGAACTGCAGGGCCTAACAATATGAGAGAGCTATTTGAGCCTAATATTCTCTACCCATACGAATTTGAAACTCTTACTGGCTGCCCCACTGAAGCATTAACCAATAACGCATACAACCTAATCATTGGCACGCAATCTATGATTGAGTATGACGGAATCATTGATATGGAACAGGGATTTCTCTCCTATCTAAATTACAAAGTTCACCTAGTATTTACCAACAATGAGCCCAAGAAAAAAGAATATACATGTGTAGTTGAGTATCCAACATCTTCCCTAACCCTTACTAATACCACTTCGGGCAGAAACACAAAAAAGCTGCATGACTCTGTGGATGCTTCAGAGGGCATTCCATTGTATGCGTCAGAGGAGGTGGTAGTCAAAGAGGGTGAACAAAAGGCGATAGACACTAAATTTACTATGCAAATCCCTCGCAACTGCCTTCTGCATGTAACAAGCATTGATATAATAAGACCTTTGGAACCTCGGGTGTTGCCAGGTATCCTAGACCCTGACTACCAGCGACCTATCAATCTTCTGCTGGGGAATCTACTAACAAGAACATGGTTGTAAAGAAGCATCAGGAAATTGGAAAAGCCCTGTTGATTCCAACTGAGATCATCCACCAAGTCCATTATAGTGGATCTAAGCTAGATATGGGACTACCCACTGAACAAATGAGTTGCGCTTTGCCTAACGTTCGACTTTCCAATGATCTAACTCCTGCTGAGTTTAATAAAGTTCATTTTTTATTGAAGACAAATAGTGAAATTTTCTCCAAATCTAATACTGACTATGGGCATATGAAGGGCTTGTGCCACACCATTGATGTTGGTGATACCAAGCCTATTTGATCCAAGCTTTATTGGTATCAAAAGTTGAGGAGCTCCAGATGAGGATGGAGCTTAAACGGTTACTGGACGTGGGGTTACTAGTGCCTTCTCAAAGCCCTTGGTCAAATCCACTATAGCTCATAAAAAAGAATAATGGTGGGCAATGGGTAGTTATGGACTACCGCAAGCTGATTAACCTCACTAAAAAGGACAGCTACCCAATCCCATGAATTGACGACGCTCTGGCCCAACTCTGTGGGTCCAATTTTTTCCGCCATGGACTTGGCTATAGGATACTGACATATGGACCTTTCGCTGCAAGGCCAAGAAAAGTGTGCGCCTAACTGCAGCGAGGGTCTCTTCAAACCTACATGACTACCGCAAGGGATGTGCAATGCACCCGCCTCTATTCAACGATCCATGGGCCCCATCTTGCAGGATCTAAAGCTAAGTTGTGTAATAGTCTATCTTGACGATATTACCATCTTCTCCTAAACATTCAATGAGCACATTTCTCACTTAAATGGAGTTTTCCAAACCTTGCGGGCATCTCACATTAAGCTGAAGCCCTCCAAAGGTACTTTCTTCCAAAAGAAGTTGGATTTTCTGGGCCACGCCATTCCTCAGATGGGATCCAGCCTCAAATGATAAGGTTGAGGTGATGCCAAGATGCCTGCTCTCAAAACCCTCCGTGATATTAAGGTGTTTTGGGCATGTTGGGATATTACCATCAATTCTCCCCCATATTCGCTCAGCTCAGTGGGCCCCTCGTACGGCTGTTAATGAAGAGCACCCTTTTCCCTTGGGGTGCAGTACAACAGGCTGCTTTTTGAAACGCTAAAAAAGCTGCTGCAGCGACGGCCCATCCTACGCCACCCTGACTATAGTAAGCCCTTCATGCTGTTTGTTGATGCCACAAATACGCAGTTAGAGCTATCTTACTCAACTGAATGAGCATGAGGTATATAACACCGTTTAATATTTCAGAAGGATGATTCTAAGGCAGAACACAACTATCGCGTTACTGAGAAGGAATGACTAGCCATCTTGCTCGCTGTTAAATATTACCGCCCTTTCCTATATGGGACCTCATTCAAAGTGGTTACTGACCACGCCTTTAGAAACTGGTTACAAAATATGAAAGATCACACTGAGCGGCTGGCATGCTGTGCTTTGAAGCTCCAGCACTATGATATGACCATTATGCACCAAGCCTGGACAAGCCACATGAATGTCGATGGGTTAGCATAACTGCCCATCCTTCACTTAGACAATAGTGAAGCAGAGCGGCTACATGACCCCCTAATGACCCCTGATGTTTAGGAGGATGAAGACGAATCCGTCCAGAAAATGCTAGCTCAAAATTCCCATAACACTAAGGTGGATAATGGAATCTATACAAGAAAGTAAGGGTGAACTGGTTACCCTACCTCCGACCATCTGAGCGAGTACCTGCCATTATGGAGTCTCATGCCCTCTAGTGCATAGCGGAGTGCAGAAATCTATGAGTGGTTAAAAGAACGCTACTTTTGGGAGGGAATCATGGAGACCATCATTAAAGTCTTGGATGCCTGTCTGACATGTAAAATGCTTACAGCTTTAAAATCAAGTATCAATATCAAGCTACCACCCCTCAACAGCCTTTCCACACAATAAGTCTTGATATGGTTGGCCCTCTACCCCAAACTACGAGTGGAATTCGATATATATTAGTAGGGATTCATCACTTTACCAAATGGATCAAGGCTGTGGCTATCCCAGCTTAGAAGGCCAAAGCCAAGGACATTTTCCTCCACCAGTATATCCTCACTTGACACAGTTGCCCACAAGCTCTGTTCTGTGATAATGGTAAAAACTTCACCTCCCAAGTGGTGAAGATTCTCATAACCTCCATGAGCATGCAACAGCTCTTTTCTGCCCCATAAAACCCTTTGACCAATGGTACCGTGGAAAGAGCCAATGGGATCCTGGTCTCAATATTACGGAAAATGGCCACTTCAGATCCCCTTCACTGGGATTAGTACTTACCATGTGCACTCATGGCCTACCATACTAGTTACCATTGGATCCTTAAGATGTCTTCTTTCCGTATGTTGTATGGATGGGAACCTGGGGTGCCAGCATTATTAGCCAAAGACATTTTCTTTGATAGGAATGACCCTGAGCAAGCCATGAAGAATTTGTCCCAGCACATCATTCAGTTACAATCTGAGGCTATGACTGATATGGCCAAAACTGTCACAAAAGAGGTTCAAGCTGTCAATAAGCTCCATCCCCTCTTCCTTCCTTCCTTCCAAGTATCTGAATTGGTGCTTTACTATCAAATTTTATCACTACTAGAAGGGAAAAAAATTGGGTCAATTTGGGAGGGACTTTTGTAGTCACCTACAAGCGAGGAGAGGAGTACTCCATCTAATCCCTTGCTACTGGAGTTACTATCAACCGAGTTCATGGCCAATTCCTGCAGCCTTCTTCTCCCCCAACCACTATTGGAGGGGGTGATGTCAGACAATTACAAGACTGATTTTGTATAAAGAGATATTCAGGTTTTGATTTAATTAAAATCGGCCAAAATAACCCAGGGCAATTGTTGGTGAAACCCTTTTAATTGGGGCAATACTTTTAGGACTAATAAAACTCAGCTGAATAGTTTGAGTTAAGGTAGCCAGAATATTCCAACTCATTATTGGAATCAAGGGAGCTCTTATGAGGTCCTTCCTCGCCTTATCACATCTAGTTCAGAATTAACACTTAAGAAGGGACTACCCCCTTTTATAGGCCTGGTAGAATAATAAATTCCAAGGATTTCTCACTTAATAAATTAAAATTCTACATGTCTATTTGAGAACAAGTTTGGCCATAAGATCTCAATTTTAACCAGTGTCTTACAGTTGTACAACCGTTTGGAAGCTCACTAGGCTTTTCTTAAATGATATTACTTTACTGGCCAATTTTGGGTTTGAATTTTCCTTTGAGTTTGGGAACTTCTACTGAAGCAGGCAACAATTCAAGTTGGAGATTTCTGCCCTAACAACTTGCTGAAACTCTCAATAGGAACCACTTTTGATAAAATAACCAAATAAAGAGTTTAAATAAAATATTTGTTTTATTATGAGATATTATTTGATGATTATTCATTAGGCCAGGTGCTGGTATTTATACCTCTAAGGCATTTCCTGGCCACATATTGAGAATGCAATTTCACAGATTATTTCACATCATTTTGGCCCTTGAACTAATACTACTATGACCTATTGCTACGTTTGTTGGTGGAAAAACTCTCGTATTTGAAAGGATTTCAGGGATAAAAATGCAATAAAAGTGCAAAATTGTCCTAGGATCATCTTGATTTAAGTTTCATTAAACTGCTGATATAGTACATCCTCTGTAAAATTTTGGCATCGATTTAAGTAAACAATGCTCCCCTAATCAGGAAGTCAGCAGGCCTTTCTCAAAAGCACTAGGTACTCCCATTTGGGTGGTCCATGTGCAAGTGTTATCATGCTGATTATAAGGATCAACATACAAATTTTGCCACAGGGTGGGAAATTAATTATTCTTAGGACCAGCCCAATTTATGTTTCATCATTTAGCTGATTGAAAAAACTTCCTAATCGCGATGTCAATAGGCCCTCTCAATAGCACAAGGTACTCCCATTTTGGTGGTCCATGTGCAAGTGCTATTGTGCTGATTGTGAGGATCAACATACAAAATTCGCCATAGGCAGGAAATTGGATATTTTAAGGATCAATTCCCGGATGTTTTTAAAATGAATGGTTAAATTTATCCTAATTAGTTGGGACCAAATGCCGAGGTTATTACATGTATAATCATCCTAAATTATGTGAGTTAATTTGCATAAATTGAAAAAGTGGATAGTTGACAAGAGTGGCGTTGAGATATTTGGACCAAACTGTAAAGTGGATAATTGAATAAAGTTGTTGTTGATATATTTGGCAGAGCTGTAAAGTGGATAATTGAATTAAATTGGCGTTGAATATTTGGCCTGAGCTGTATAAATGTAATTGGTTTAGTTGAGAATTAGAGTAAATTAGCCCAAGTTTTGGAAGGATAATTGGCCTGATTTGTTGGTTGTCAAAGGGTTTATTTTCAGGTCAACCACCAGAGTATGATATTTTCACCCACTTGACTTAAACATAAGCCCTAAGTTTCCCAATTAACCTTCAATGATCTTTATCATTCTTTAATTTCAGCCTGAATTACTAATAGATATGGAGTCAGATCACCTTCCCCATCCTCAAGTGCTATATTATTATTAATTAGATATGTAATATATATTTTTTATTATTTTTAGTTTATATACTTTTATCTTTTAGTATTTTTTTATTAATTTTTTCTTCTTTTAAAATTATTTTTGATTTTATATTGCAATTATAATATTTTATATGTTTTTTTCTTAATTGCCAAGCTCTTAACCTTTTTATAAAATTTAAGTGGACATAGTTGTATATACAATTAGTCCTAACATCTCTGTTTGTATAGTTAACAAGTGATGTATTCTCCATGTTGATCAAGTTAAGCAGATTGGTCATTATAACAACGTCGTTAAGTCTGATTAGGTCCCTGTTGGAAAGCCTTATTTTGCTAAAAGTTCCAAACTTGTGAAACAAGCTGATTTCTGTGTTAGAGAAAAGATACTCATTTATTTTTCAGAATCCATCATGCCTTATAGCCTTATGGGAAGCAAAAATGATGTCAGTTTGGGCAATGGTCTTAAAAATATACTTTTTACCCTTGATGATCATGTAAAGTGTCTCATTTTTGATAGTTGTAGCTTGCCATAAAATTAATAATTTTTGGATATAAATTGGGCTCATCATGGTGCACTCCATTAATCATATTAAACATTTCATTGGCGACCAGACTAAGCGTTGCAATTGTGGGCATTTGGGAGAGGCAGTTGGCGTTTTGATGCTTCACCCCAATGTAATGCTATATTGTGTAATTGTAGGCTTAAAGCTTTGGTGTATAACAGCCTAATCGGCCCTTTGGCTTTCTCAAATTATTCAACCATCTTAGGTACATATGATTGGCAACAACATTGAAGTGAGTGTCATGAAGATACATCCAAAAATGCTTGCAAGCATATATATCTATACGATATTCCTGTTTAGCAAAGTTACACTTTCTCTCATAAGCATTTAAGTTCTGATCAGTGAAGGCAACTAAGTATTCTTTGCCTTCTTATTCTATCTGAGGTAATAAAGCTCCTACTTTCATGAGTGATGAATCAGTATGAGCAATAAATTCATGGTCAAAGTCTGGATATTGTAGATTGAGGGTAACCACTAGTGCCAATTGAAGCTGATATAACTCTTCTTGACAAGTTAAACTCCAATCAAGATTGACCGTGACCTTATGTACATGAAAAAGTGGTTCCCCAGGTTGTGCAAAATCGGAAATAAATTTTGAATATAGGCCAATTATGCTTAGGGAGTTTGACTATTGCACTTTGATTTGGACTGTATCATTTCAGATAAGCTATCTATCTTAGAAGTAGGGGTTAAATTTCCTTCCTTATCAATTATGACATCATGGAACTCCAGCTGATCCTTCCCAGTTACAGATTCAATTTTAATTGTTTAATTTCTTCTTGACCCAATTTAACAGCAGTTAAAGTATTATCTTTTTTCACATCAGAATGGAGCACAGGACAGATATGAAAATTTAATCTTGTGTGTGCTTTAAATCTGAAATAGGTAAAATTGTCATAACCTGAGATAAGGGCTGTATACCAGAGGTTCTTCATCACTGTCTGGGTTTTCTTTGAGAATTGTACTTCCACTTAATTGAGAATCTTTTGTGCGGAAGGAGGAAAATTCTTGGTAGCTAAATGGGCATAAGTGTCCTATAAAACAATGGTTTTCCTGCTTTGAGGGAGTTAATTATATCCCTCCCCTCACCCATGATGGATAGACAGTATGTGCTTTGTATCATAAAAATCTGGTCTGGTAGATCCTGTAATAGTGTCCAGTTTTAGTGAGCACCTTTCTGTTATGTAACAAGGTTTGCTCACTTGATAAATTAAATCCTGCACATATATTCAGAAAGAAGTTCGGTTAAAAGATCTCAACTTTAGCCACTGTCTTACAGTTTTACAACCGTTTAGAAGCTCACAAGTTTTCTTAAATGATATTACTCTTCTGGTAAAATTTGGACTTGTTTTTCCTTTGAATTTGAGAACTTCTACCAAGGCAGGCAACAATAAAAGCTAAAGATTTCTGCCCTAACAGCTTGATGACACTCTCAAAAGATATCACCTTTGATAAAAAACAAAATAAAGAGATTTAATAAAATATATCTTCTATTAGGAGATATTATTTGATGATTAATTATTAGGCCAGGTGCTTGTATTTATATCTCTAGGGCATCTCCTGGCCACATATTGAGAATGGAATTTCCACAGATTATTTTCCACATTAGTTTAGCCCTTGAACTGATACAACTATGAACTATTGCTAGGTATATGATGCCAAAATACTCTCACATTTAGGATGATTTCAGGGACAAAAACTGTAATAAGAACGTGCAAAATTATCCTAGGACTTCTCGATTTGAGTTTTGTCATACTTCTGATGAATTACATCTTCTGAGAAACTTTGCCATCGATTTAAGTAAATGGTACACCCCTAATCAGGATGTCAGCAGGCCTCTCTCAATAGCAATAGGTACTATCATTTGGGTGGTCCATATGCAAGTGCCATTGTGCTAATTATGAGGATTGACATGAAAAATTTGACATAGGTTGGGAAATTGGTTATTCTTAAGACCAGCCCAATTTGTGTTTCATCATAAAGACGATGGAAACAACTCCCTAACTGGGATGTGAATAGGCCTATTGATAGCACTAAGTACTCCCATTTTGGCGGTCCATGTGCAAGTGCTATCATACCAACCATGAGGATTGACATACAAAATTCGCTATAGGGTAGGAAATTGGTCATTTTAAGGATTAATACCCAGATGATTTCTTGAGATGAATGGTTGATAATTGATCCCAATTAGTTGGGACTAAAGCCAAATTTTTTACATGTCCAATATTTCTAAATTATCTGATATATTTGGCCCAAATTGAAAATTGGTTAGTTGAATTAAGTGGCATTGAGATTTTGGCCCAAACTGTAAAGTGGATAATTGAAACTAAGTTGGCGTTGAGAGATTCAGCCAAAACTGTAAAATGGAACTAGATTAGGTTGGCGTTGAATGTTTGGCCCAAGCCATATAAATGTAATTGCCTTTATTTGAGAATTAGAGTAATTAGCACAAGTTTTGGAAGAATTATTCGCTTGATTTGTTGGTGTCAAAGGGTTTATTTTTGGAGCAACCACCAGAATCTGATAGGGGGTCCCCCAAGATGCAATAATTTATCAATAGGGGATTGTTAAAATATACTAAATTTTTACCCTATGGGTACTGTGATGGAAACCAACAGGAACCTCACTTCCACTTAAGGAACAAGAAGCTAATATCATATCCCTTGAACAGAACTGACCATTCCTGAATATACCTCTAACCCAGACCACTTCCCAAAGCAAGAATGCCAACCCAATCTCCACCTATAAAATGGTTAACCTAAACCCAACCTAATATACCTTAATAAATATCTAATACCTAATTTCCTTAACTGCCTCTTTTCCCTTGAGCCCTAACGGTGAAAAGTAGTAAAATAAAAAGACCTACTACAGTACGTTTTGTCTAACAATAACTATTCATCCATTGTTCAGCTAAAAGATATCAGGTTTTCTGAGCTTTGATAAGTTAGACTTACATATTTTCAAATTTGGACATATCAGGCTATTCTGACTTACCATTGGATTCCCTTTGACCCTTGATTCATTTTAAATAATGAATGGTCAGATATCAAGAGGTTTGTTTTTTCTTATCCCCCGTGGCGCTTAACAAAACCTTAAAGCCCTAACTTTCTAGTTTGTGAAGTTTAATTATTTTTATTATTTTCAGTGGTTCAATCCCAATTGAGATTTGTTGTAAACAAGCACCAGCAAGCATCTCCCATACTCAAAATCCAGCAGACTTTAAATATGACTGACTGTATAATCTAATTAGCTGACTTGAACACTGGGATTTGGAAACTGTTGAGATCAAAGTAGAGCTTCAAAGGATGACTTGAGTACTTAGAGCAAGGATGGGCTGTTATATAAGAGGTTCAGAAAGAAATGGCTCCCCTATGTTTTCCCTTTCTTCCGTAACTAACATCACCCTAGAGACATACTACTGTGGGACATGGGGAAGTTAAGAAGACTCACAGCTCTTGAAGACTTAATGTTACTGGGACTGAATGGTGGAAATTATCCAAGAGGTCCTGGAGGCCTGTATGATTTGCGACCCAAGACCAGACCAGTCCTTGATACCAACACTCAGTTGTTGCCACGATGTGAACCTTAAATGTCATTAGCATTGATGTGTTAGGCCCTCTTCTCACTGGGTTGCATGATCTTAAATATATCCTTCTAGCCATAGACCATCTAATCAAATGGGTTAAAAGATTTTGTCCTCGCTGCTACTGCAAAAACCACAGCTCTCTTCCTTATTCATTCCTTTTTTCACCCATCATGGATGCCCACAAACTTTACTTTAGGACAATATGTTAGATTTTGCCTAGCAGGTAGTCCAAGAACTTACTTCACTTTTAGGAATTAACAAAATTTTCGTCTCCCCTTACAACCATCTACTAATGGAGTGATGGAACGTGCTAACAGAACCCTCATCAGTATTTTATAGAAGATGGCCGCCTCTGACCCTGCTCGCTGGAATCACTATTTACCCAGCGCCATACTTGTCTGTATAATAAGCTACCACCGAGTCATTAAGTTGTCCCATTTGAAGCCCTTTATGAACGTGCTTTAGGATCCCAAGTAGCGTCCAGCCTTTGCTCCAGACTTCTACAACAGATATCTCCGATCTAACCATGAGGGCCTTAGCTGAAGAAATTGTCCAGCTTCAAGCCTTAGCCACACAAGGCATCGTCACCACCACTGGAAGGGTTACATCCCAAATAATGTCAGCCAACCCTCTTTACCCATTTCTAAATAAGTGATCTCATTCTCTTTTATCACCATTGACTCGGAGGTCACAAGAATAAGAACAACGTTCTTTGTCTGGATTTTATAAGGTCATTCATAAAGTGAACTCTATGTACACCATTCCTGAAGTCAATTATGAGACAGTGGTAAATCAAGTTCTTGGCTGGTTCCTCCAGACCTATAATCCCCTCTAACAGGACGTTGAGGGTGGCGTTGTCAGGATTTGGGATGATAAGCAAGCTAAAATCCCAACTACTGTATTGAGCCTTGAAAGGTTTACTCATAAACCATCATGAACGCAACCTTACCCAGAAGGTGCCAAAACTAGATTCAATCAGGAAGCATCACATGTATAAGGATTGATGGAAAGACCTTTAATATCCCATCCTCACTTCCCAAATCGTTAGAGGCGCCGCCCTCACCGCTGTGGTCATAGATGTTGCAGTACAATGAGGGCGCTGACTAGGCAGGAAATTTGGATAGCTGTAAAAGATCCTGATCTTATGGCCCACGAAGGTCCCTGAGGCACCATGTACCCACATGTCCTATAAGTATTGACACATTTTAACTCAACAAAGTAGTCTATATTTACTCCAGGTTTCCGTTTTCCCCTCTCTACTAATTTTCAGCTTTCAAGCCCATTTTAGGACTTCAGTGACAGTCAAGAGAACTTTTACACAGATACTGATGATTAGCACCAACCCAATGCTTAATGGTGTAATTGTAAGTCTGCAGCTTGATCGCCCAGTGAGCTAGACGTCTTTCTGGCTCCTTTAGTTTATAAGCCAACTGAAAGATGCAAGATTGGTAATCAAAGTAAAATGAGTTTCATTTAAATAGATTTAAAACTTCTTATAATAATATATAATTGACAAGCATTATTTTCTGTCATGGTATATTTTATCTCATGGACGTTTAAGGTATGACTGACATAGGATAATGTGTGCCCTTCGCCATCTTCTCCAGCTTGAGACAGTACTGCACCTGCTGTTATTAAGTAAGCATCTGTTTGGACGATAACCTTTTTCAAAAATTGAGATATCTTTGTACTGGGGCAACCAATAAGGCTGAACAAAGCTAGTCAAACGCCTTCTGGCAGGCCAAATTCCACTCAAAAGTGACCTATCCTTGAGTAGATACAATAATGGCTCCCCAATTTCAGCAAAATTGGAGATAATTGCCAAAAATAACCAATTATTTCCAGGATGACTTGAATATTCCGTTTGGATTTGGGCCTCTTCATCTTTGAAATGACATCTAGTTTGCCAGTTGTGGCCATAGACCTTCCTTATGAATAACGAAACTAAGGTACTCAGGCTAATTAACAAAGAAGTGAAATTTATGGGATTATCTTTAGGTTCACAGCTGCTAACATTGTGAAAGCTCAGCAAAATGTACATGATAGTCGTCAAAGGTGTGGCTGAAAATTTTGATAAATCAAGTGAACTAATTTAAATACAATTTAAGATTTCTAGGATGACGTCCATAGTCCTTTTAAACGTCACCAGAGAATTACAAAGCCCATGAGGCATCCACATTGACTGAAATAATTCTTCACGAGGAACAAAAGCGCAATTTTCTTTCTCAGCTTCAGGTATGTCAATCTGTCAATACCACTTATCAAATCTATCGCCAAGAAGAATTTTGTGCCTCAATGCTATCTAAGGCGTCATCAATCCAAAGAAGAGGATAATAGTTCTGCTTCGTAGTATTATTGAGTTTCTGATAGTCAATAATGACCCCATTAATCCCATTTTTTTTAACAATCAATCTTGGAGCAGCCCACGGAATATTCAAGAATATTAGTTTACCAAAATTGAAAAAATTCTTAGTTTTTTTAGATGAACTCTTCAGCTACCTTTGTAAGTCTAATCAGCCTTAGTTGGATAGGGACATGATCCCAGTATCTATCATGTGGTTTACTCCTCTCACACACTAACTAATTTAATATTGTTTTTGGCAAAAATCTAAAATAATTTTTAATAATTAAGTACCTGGTCCTTCTCTTCCTCAATTAATTCTCCTATATCGGCCTCAGGAATGATTTAATTAACATAACATAAATCAACTTAATGCGGCTCTAGCTCTTCCAGGGTTTTAAACTCATGGATAGATCTAATACTTATACTATATATTAAATGAAGATAGTCTACAGCCTAATGCCTTTTGACAGAATATGATTATTCTGCATATTCAAACATAGGATTTGATTTCATGATGTCCAGTTATAATCATCCCAGGATCTATATAAAGCTCAATTTAAGTTGGGACAAAGACTGGCATTTTTCTCATGAGGTCCTTCCAATATACAAATTTTTAACCCAGTCATAACTATTGCCTGCATACCCAAGTCCAAAGTTAGCTCCTTATTTTCTTGAAGGGGTATACCTTAGACTTTTATTTGTGTAGGTAATGATTTGACACAGCATTTTGACTTGAAATATTTATTAGGTATTATGCCAGCCTGATAGGCCATATTAATGAAAAGATTGAAACTCTTCTGTTCCACTGTTGCGCCCTTGTATAGTAAAGTGGAAAAATATAGTTAATGATGTTAAGGTGTCATCATCATGACTAGTAATTACTCCAAAGAATCTCATGAATCTTTGCAATTTTGAATTTTATAGTTCTGATTGGGTAGAACATTATCTGGAGCAGATACCACTTAGAATCTAAACCTTAAAGGAACGGCACTTTATCCCAAGAGCTAGGGTGGTATGTAGTCTTGCAGTGACATACTCTTAGTCATGTGCAACATCTGGAGCTATCCAAACCTCTCCAAAACTTAGTACTGACAATATTTATAAGAGTGCAACTTTCAATAATAGGCCAAACACAATCCTTATTAGCAACAATATCAGTTAAAGTACACTCAGATTATGTCTCAGAAGTGTTATTAGGTATATAGATTTTGAGGTCTGACTCTAAGTGGGATTCAATACTGGAGCAAATTTTAGGAAGTTTTCTTCTAGAGTCTGCATAGGAATCCAGCTAGTGGTGTGCTCGCTGGTGCTAAATGCTGCTGGATTCAACAACAGTTTTATTAATTTAAAGTAAGAAACACTACTGGGACCATCTAGTACTAAAAAAAAAGTAAGAAACACTACTCTCTTTCCGCTCAGCATATCTTTCTGAGCAAATTATATGGATAAAAAATAAATATTTATTGCCCACTGTAGTTTCGCTATGATGTCCTCAGATTCCCCGCTGGCTGCCCCAGTGTGGGGCAGCGGCGAAACTCCCCCACCATTTTCCATCTGACAGGAAAACGCACTTGGACTGGCTCGCCCAGTCATACCAAACCCCTGGGATGGATCGTTCCTCCCAAGGATCTTGACACCCACCTCGCTCAAACCCAAGTGGTGCCCCGTTGCCCCCTGGTACATCCCCAGAGAAACATGCATTTCAGCCTTAGGGTCAAGAATGGGAAACTTTTCTCTTACCATGACCAACCCATTATAGAAATGGCTCAGGCGGTTATGCTTGCCACCAGTTTATTATTTTTATGCCCCTATAAGGGGTATTTTAATCTCATCTTCAACTGTGAAGCTGATGCTGCACACTGTGACAACTGTGCTTCTGGTTTTCCAGGATACCCCTCTTCCCACAATTCAGATCAAGCTCCCAGAAGATACTACTTTGGTGGTTCAGTTTGCTGATTTTCCCACCCACCTCCCACCTGCAGTGCTCCACCAGGAGCTGATGGACGTTTGGCAGCCTATGGCTCCAACCCTATCTTACAAATTTTGGTCCCAAATGGTGCCACATGCCTCGCTGGGCCTCAGGTGTTTGCCACAATCAGCCCTGAATTTAGTAAGATTGCCTTGTCAATTCCCCATCGCGCCATCATACCTCCTGCCCCTGAACATACGTTCTGGGCTCGCGTCAAGGGTGAGCGGACAGTCTGTCTGTCCTGTTTTGAGTTGGACCACTTAAAACGTAAGTGCCTTTCCTTAGCTGCTTCTGAAGCCTCTGATTTTTTATCTTCCAGCTTCCAATCCGCTGCACACCCCATGTCAGTTTCAGTATGGGATAAGATCCTACCTTCCCCTCCCCCAAAGCCTGTTGCTGCAGCTGCGCCTTAGAACACAAATCAGCCTTCACCTCTCCCCAGTGCCACATACAATCCCTCCAATCTAGCACTGGCTTGAACCCCAGTTTGCTTCCATGCTTCCTCCAACGAACCAACCAAACCTCAGTCATATGCTGATTCCCCAATTCAATTTAACCAGAACGCATGGGCTTTATTGGCTGAAGATTTACAAATCAGGTAATCACATTAAAGAACCATCTCTACAAATTGAGCGGCTTATTAATTCAGAATGGGACGCCAAATACCCCCCTTGTTTGTATACCCAACAGTCAAATGCTGAACCATTTTGCGGTGACCACCAGCTTGCAGTTGAAGAAGCTGCCACACCAGATTGTCATCCCCTCCGCAAAGCTGTCACCAAATCATTGGCGATGCTCACAGAGGTATTCCCCATCCTGTTATCCCCTCAACCCTCACCCCACAGAATAAGAATTAAATTTTTCAATTTACACAAAATGTCAACGACGCTATCCAGAATGTGGTAACTGTAGCACGGAATCCTAAAGCTAAGATTACCTAAACCAATATTACCACATTTATCAAACTTAAGATGCCTGCATTAAAGCTGAAAAAGCTATAGTTAAATACTAGCGTCATTTTTTCTTGCTGGCAATTTCCATGAGATACCAATCATTAGTGATATTCAACCACATTCCACCAAGGGGCCCCGACGCCCTTGCACTCCATCTTGACCTGTACCCTACTATTGGATGAGGAAGCTGCGGTGGAAAATGATCCCTCAATCCTCCCTCCCCTTCCACCATGGTCAGTTAAGCAGTATTCCGCCGCCCCACCTGGTTGGTTGTTTTTGTTTGGTGTGTACCATTCAATCCACTCAGTTTGGGCGTTTTGTTTGAATTGATTAGTTACCTTAGATTTTAGTTATTTATTTTTGGTAATGTCTGTCCCCTGGTCGGCTTACCTCAAATAAATCAAAGTTTTGCAGTTTAGAGATAACTGACCATAAGCTGGACATTTTTGTTTTTAATTTCTGAGTTGTCCAGTTGATTTGCCTGAAATGGGGGTAATGGGATAATACATCAACATCCTTTTGAGGTGAATCAAGTCCGGTAAGAATATATTCCTTCAACTTAAGGTATTTCCTTTTAGATCCTAATAGTTTTTTCATGCCACATGACTTAACTGAAACAGAACTCTGTACTAGAGGCTATATAAGTATTAGTTCTTGATTCTAATGCAGTGGTTGGTGATATCACGTTTCCACTAATTAGAAAATCCAAACAGGATAACATCTGTTTTGCTGTTTCTGGGACACCTTCATTAAGCTGGTTTATAAATTCATCAACTTGTCTGTGGTCACTTTTGGCAGCTTTGTGGTTAGCAACAATGGCTTTTCACATTTCTGAAAAACTCATGTCATGCTTCTCCAACAAGCAAGTTAGGTCTGATAATACTTGCTCTAAAACTCGGTGAAGGTGAAAAAGTTAAGATCCTGATGAGCAGAAAATTCATTGGGCGTGCTTAATAGATGGTTGCACGAAGCTCACCATATTTGCTAATATATGCCTGTTTCTCCTAGAGCCTTTAGCCCATGGCAGACATAGTTGCCTCTCTATACTTATAATATATTTTATACTTTGGGGCTTGATTCTTAAGTAATAGAAAAAACCAAAGCTCAGGTGAACTGACAAGGAATTAAGCTAGTATTCTTGGAATAGGATATCTAACATTTCCTTCACAGTGGCTTGCGTAAACTTTTCCAGGTTAGGTATTGTAACTGGTCCTGATCCAGTTAAAATTTGTTTTTAAGAGTATTCATTCCCCCCTCGGGTTGGGACCATCTAGTACTAAAAAAAGTATTCATTCCCCTTTTCATTGTCATAATGATTAACAAGAATGTTTGATGTACTAAACATTGTAAGTTTCCATCTCATTATTGCTTTGCTTTTAGCAAATTTATGAGTGTTAATTGTTGATGTCCATATTATATAATGTATAAGTTTTTTTGAGCACCAAAATGCTAATCTTAATTGATGGTGCAATCTAAATACCTTAAAAAGGGAAATCATGGATATAAATTTGCTTTATAAATTTAAATTTATTGTGGGGAAGGCCAACCATGGGACGGACACTTCCAAATATGACTCAGACAAGACAAAACTCAGTACCAGGTGAGGCACCCCAGAGAAGCGATGCTATCTCTTGTTGCCAAAAATTTGCTTTATAAAGAAATCCACAACTTGTAACCAGGAAGTAGGTAGTCCAATAATATTCAAAAAAGGCCAAGTAACTCTGGTACGCTCACCATTCTTAAGTCTACTGGTTATAAAAAATATGGGACTTTCTGTTTCTTTGTATTAAAAAAGGAATTCCTCCTATACAACAAGGTCAACTTCTCTTTTTTAGTACTAGATGGTCCCTTCAAGGTCAACTTCTCCAGCAAGCAATTAAGCTGAGTACTTTTTTCATAAGGTAAAAGCATGTAAACTACTTATCAAATACAGACAGTAGATAACAGATGAGAATAAAATTAATAAATATTAGATAATAAACTAATATCCTCAAATTCTAACAATGATAGTTTATTAGCTGGCCAGGCGCCATTATTATATACCTCTTGGGATTCTCAAAGCCATACTCCTCAAATAGCTAAGTTCATTTGTACCTTGCCAATCCTCTGCTGGTAAAAAAACGGCTATGAATAATTCTCTCAAGTTAGTTCAGCCCATAAATCGACTAGTAAACAATTGTAGTAGCCCAATTGAAGTCATTTTTATTATCATAGTCAGGAGAATTTTGGGTGCAATAATGACATTTTATCAACGCAAAATGTCTCAAACCAAGCCCAATTTGTGCTTTGTCATATATTGACAAATAGCAAAGAGTGGGCTAACAAAGATAGGTAAATATAATATGACGCACCCCTAATTGGGACGTCAGCAAGCCTCCAATAGCACTTGTACGCCCTATTCAGGCTATCCATGTAAAAGTTCATTAATAGTTGATCTCATATTATTGACACTAAATCTCGCCTCAACGCAATAATGTTGAGGTACTTATTGATAAGGAGCTAACAAGTTAATGCCGTTAGACTAATTTGCACCTAAGCAGCCTCATAAATTGGGCATACTTTTATTATATCAGAGCTCGTGATAGCATCAATAATTTGAAAGTAGGCGATACAATCAAGCCAGCTTTAAGGCGAACTAATATTGGACTATGTTAAAAAATGGGAATGATCAAGGGATCCACCATTGGGAATAATCTAACAGCATTAACCTTTTCTTTAAAGACTTAACTATTCATTAAACCATCAAAATCTAACAGTGAGAAGTTTATAGTGTTAATATGTGGAATCAAGCGTGATTATGTCTACCATGGTTGATAATAAATTCCTTATTCACCAATCCCTACCTCTTAAGATCACAGTCCCCTACAGGTCCTGATGTCAGTCAATTTTTATCCTTTATTTTTAATAAACAAGTAAGACAAGTATTTATAAATCTTAATTTTTAAGTATTTATTAGCCACGTTTCCATTAAATGCCATGTTTCCTGGTCTTTGTAACGATTGGGTATACTGGCTATACTTACTACATTGTTACCCTCCCTACTTGGGTAAGGATAATGTTACGGTGGTCACCTGAAATCGTCCCCTATTCAAGATGCCTTATGGCGTCATTATGTGGACCTACAATCTGAGGTGATGCTCACTCATTAATCTAAATTTCGCAGCCCTCCTGCACCTTTGATCCCTCTTGTTCATAGAGCGGACTTTGGCTCCCCTGTGGTGCCTAAGGAAGAAAATCAGCGAAATGTTCGGCTGCTACTATTGCAACTGTGTGGTTACTGTCAGGTATGCTAGTAACGGTGATTGTCAATCGTTGACCTTCAGTTGCCCCCTTCCCAATGGAGTATCAAGTTCTGTGTACATGTATACCTCCAATAAACTGGCTCATGTTTTTAGTGTCTACTCAACAAGACTGGCAGGTTGGTCTTAACTTTATTATACTATCCCATTACAAGGAATCTATATGACACCATCTTTGCAATCAGTGGTAGGGGTGGTTTACATGGCAAAAAATCAGACAGTCTTAGGATGGCATCCAGATAATGCAGGTGTGGGAGTACAAGTCATTCTCCAGAAACCAGGTGGACCTCTATGATTAGATCTAGCGGCGCCAGTTGGAAGGCATAAATATAAAGAACCGATTATTATTATGAGTAAGATCATAGTGGAAATGAGCCAATACTTTAACCTTGGACGAGGGAGCCTTGTTTTTGCTTTCATGATGATAGTTGGATTAAACATTATGCTGTGGTTGCTATCAATAGCTCTAGGAGTTGCCACTGTTTGGGAAATCACTTACATGGAAAATGGATCATTGGTAGGGTAAAATGTGATAGGATCAGGTATCTGGAGCAGATGGGACACTTTAAAATAACTGTGGAATTGGGACATCCCACTAACCTTTGGAAGAGAGTACTATGGCTGTAACATACTGTGAAGGGTGTACAATGGCGTTATACCTATTTGCTGTACAATAACACAATTTAAGTCATTTCCAGATAAAAACTCTGATTTTTGGGTTAATTAAGGATGATAATATTACTCCCACATCTTCTTTTGTCCTGTGAGGAGTAAGGTATACTAAATAATCCAGTAGTTCAATTCTTGCTAGAGTGACAATACTATTAAAAGGATTCTGAATTCTCTAATACGTTTTCAAACAGTTGAAGGTATCTTAGCTCGCCCTTTGAAAAAGCGGTTGTTGTTTATCCTTAGTAAGCTCAAGGTTAAATGCATGTTGATACACAGTTTACCATTTATTGATCGAGGATGGGATGGTGGGTCCTAGTGCGTTTGAGTGAGAGGTTAGTTACTTTAACAAATTATTGGCTGCATTAGGATTCGCCAGCTCTAATGATCTTGTAGAGTTGCCTCTCGCTGCTGTGGACCAATAGAGGATTTTTTTGGGTTAGAACTGGTCACTTGAGTAAGCCATTTTTTAGATGGGTGGTTTGTTGTGGTAGTTCATGAGACTCATGTCACCCAAGAAACATGATCCAAGAAAGCTTTAATCATGATGGGTTCCCGTTGGAAATTCCAGAACTACGCTTTTATATATATCCATTAGAGAGCAAAATGAAGAGGGAAAATGGTATGGCATGAGAAAAGTACCATACCTTTGAAAAATTAGTGTGTTTGCTGATAAAGCCTTTCAAACAATCCATGTTGAGCGTCCATGCAGGATGACTTCTTGGTTTGAAATACTAGTGAGGTTATTACTCTCCATAACCATAGACGCATATCATCCAGAATCCAACCATAAAACTAAGTGGAAAACAGGTTTTGTAGGGTGTAGCTTGGAATGGGACAATTGACTTCCTGGCTGAAGGTCGGTGAGAAGTCCCAGTATGACATTGGTAGTGTTGCTTTCTAAGTAGTGGAACCTCAGCCTTGTGGTGATTAATTTTATAATTACTTACTTGTTCAAATAGCTGATGGTAGTTTCTAGGGAGCAAGAATCAGATGGGTTGGAATCACCTACCAACCAATTGTCTGAAAATGCCATTTTTTTGAGAGGATTTGATCCTGAGAGTCAATGTTTTTCAGATTCTGATCTATGGATCGCTTATTAGGTCCAGCCCCAAGTTGTAAGAAAAGGGCTGAGGGGGTCGCTTTATTATAAACCGCTCTGTGAGAAATGGGTCAGTAACAAATTGTAGCCATATATAGCACTTGTTGCTGACACAGTTGAAATCATCACCAAGTTGATAAACCGTAGAATAAGGCAGAAATTTTCCAGAGATTCCCTATAGTACTTCTAATGCATGCAATCATGCATTTTAATCTAAAATATCAATGCACAATCTGATTTAGACTGGCACTTGTTGTCATTTAATATGAATGTTGTCAGGACCATCTAGTACTAAAAAAATATGAATGTTGTCATATATAATGAAATTGGGAAAACTTTTCTTTCTCGTTGCAAACACTTTTGGAACCCATTCAATTCAAGACTAAATCTAGTTTGATAATCTCATAGAGGGGATTAGTCTGCGCCCATTTCTGGGAGCAGTTGGGCAAGCAAAGCAAGAGGAGCAGGCGGAAGGCCCGCGGCCTCCAACGTTCAAAAACGCACCAGAGAATCCGGCGGAATAGAAAAAAATCTAAAAAAACTGGCGGTCACAATTTCCCCAGAGATACTCGTGTGGCAAGCACGATGCAACCAGTACATCAATACGCCACATTCCCAGCCACTTTCGTCGGTGGAATTTGGAGTCCGTGTGTATCTGGACATCCAAAAAATGGCTCTATGGGAAAAATTTTGTGAAGATGTACACAAAATTTTCCCAAACCGCGGTGTACGTTGCACCTCACTCCATGTCACACGGTTGGCTGGACCTAGGTTTTGAAAGCAAAATAGCAGCAGATGAGGCTGCAGCGGTGCGTGTAGTGGTCAACCTCCCTGAAGGGCAATGGGTCGTCAAAACTAAATGCACCAGATGGACAAAATCAAACCAAATTTTCCTCACGTTTGACTTTTTGCCTACTACGGTAAAACGTGACATTTTGGAGCAACACCTGAAAGATGGTCTCGCCATATATAGCGAAATACAATCTTTCAAAATGCAATGTTTCACGCTGATGCCACACCTGTGCACTGGCAAAGCCATCGCAGTTCTGACCCCAACTGAGGAGATCGTAAAGGACCTAACCCAGATCCCGCACTCCACCTTTATTGACATCGCAGGGCACACCACCCACCCATTCCAGGTAACCATGGACAGCGCGCCCCCCATTTGCACCCACTGTGATGCGTTCAGCCATAAGGCACACGTGTGCCCCATTAAAGAGGGCGTTACATTCCAAGAGCACCCCTCGGCGGCCATGGCCAGTGGAGAGGCGCACTACAAACCAACCGCAAGCACCAAAGAGGCTTTCCCGTGGGGAGCACAAGGCTGCTACCTATTGGTAAAGCCCATCTCCCCGCAGGAGCAGAAGAAGGCCAAGCAGGCCCATAGGACTGCGGCCAAGGAAGCGGCCAAGGTCACCACCACCATCCCACACTCACAACGCCAGGAGGACATGAAGACCTTCGCGGTGGAAGCAACTCGGTAATCCATCACCCAATCAGATTGGGAGGCCCAAGCCAAACGGGCCACTCAATCCGAGGATCCGATGGGAGATTTGATCTCACCCAATCGCTGCACCCAAGCCCCGGTTGAAACTGACTTAGGACCTATCCCAACTGAAAATTTTTTTTGACCTGCTTGATGGTGCACCAAACTCATCCGCACCACAAAAAATTCGTCCGACGTTGGGAAAACAAAAAGTGAAGGCCAAAGCCAACGCGACTCTTTCTGCAAAAACTAATAAAAACCCTAATAGCATTGCTGTTAATACCCGTGCTACTGTGAAAGCCCGTGGGGACCTGGAAGAGGCTGGTGGGCCAGGGGGCCCACCCCCTCGCACCTAAGGTGCAATGGGGGAAACCTTCACTCTAGGGATGCTGAATATCGCCAGACTCAAGGCCTCCCCATCCCGGGCTAGGAAACTGAGTTTTTTACAAAATAATTTACCCATGGATATCCTGGCCATCCAGGAAACCCACTGTCCACGAGGTTCTGAGGATGCTTGGAAAACAATGCTCCTACCATCCCTATCCTTTTGGTCAAAGCACTGTGGGGTGCTAATTTGGAAAAACAATTTTTTCAAATTTACATCTTCAGAAACATTCCTAAATGACCGAGTGCTCGTTGTCACCTTCTCATGGGCTGATGTTGCACACACAATTGTCAACATTTACGCCCCAAACGGTGCACAAGAGCGTCGGAATTTTTCTCGTCGGTCAAATCCCTCCCGCTACCCCCAATTCTTTCCTAATTGGTGACATGAACTGTTGGCTAACCTCACCAACGGACTGGTGGCCGCCCTCACCCCACGCCCCACAGGGTCACATAGAACTACGCGTTCTAAAAGCCACCCTTGGGTTAATGGATGCGCTGCCACGACATGCCCCACTGCTCAAAAACATGATGCGTCCCCACATCCACAACAGCTAATTAAGGTCCATGACCCGCATCAACCTTATTTTAGCGCCGGCGAAATTCCAACTCCACATCTCCCACTTCAAAATAAACAAAAATAGAATTCTCCGACCACCAACTGGTCTCAATAACATACCACTACCCGTCACAGTTGCAAAGGCCCCACATTGGTGCAAAATCCACCCCCAGAGCTTGCGTCGCCAGGATTTTCCATGTGGGTGGAAGAGGCAACTTTGGCAAAATCGTTTGTTGCACCGTTTTGCGTGGACCCCATTTCCACATGGGCAACTTTCAAAAAAGACACCATCCGCCACTATCGCCATCTCTCATCCAGACGCTCACGAGCCACATTGGCAGTTATATCGCGCGCGCTGGTGGAATTGGCCCACTTGAAGTCCAACATTCCAGCCTCAGGATATAGCCCTGCATGGGGCCAGAAGTGGGCGGAGGCAGCAGCACACCTCATCGCACTTGAAAGGCAACACAAACATCAGGTTTGTGTCCGATACAGGGCCACACGCATCACTAAAGGCGACAAGTACAAAGCATACTTCTTCAAAAAAAATTTTGCACCACGCCAGAGCGTGGCCTGCACACAGGTGTGAAGATCGGATAATTCTATCGTGGAAACACCAGCTGAAGTGGCAATCGAAATGCAAAGATATTACTCCAAGTTATACCGAGCTGAACCAATTTAGCTGGCCGAAATGGTGGAATTTCTTGACAGAGCTCATATCTGCACCATTTTCCAATACCCGGAAATAATGAATTTAATTACTCCAAACGAATTATGGACTACCATTCGCGGTGCGCCAAACCAAAAATGCCCAGGCCCAGATGGCATTCCATATGAGTTCTACAAAAAATATTTTAAATATATATCCCCATTGCTGCTAGCCTCACTCAACCAAAGCCTGTGTGGAAACGCGCCTCCTACCAGGAGGATATGAGGCTTTTACAGTCACACTCTTCAAGAAAGGGGATAGGCTAGACTTAGCCAACTGGCGCCCCATTTCTCTAACAAACACAGACACCAAAATTTTAACAAAATCATGGCTAACCGTTTAGGGACTGTAGCATCTGCCACCATCTCTCCAGAACAATTCAGTTTCATCCCCAGAAGGTTGATTTGGGATAACGTGCACTCTGTGGCTAATGTGTGTCAGTCCACAGCCTCTGGGGCACTTGTATTCTTGGACCAACAAAAGGCCTATGATAGAGTAAACTGGGAATACCTTAGGGCCTGCCTCCAACAATTCCGCCTACCTCCCCGCTTCATTAACTGGGTGATGCTGCTCACGGAATCTGCAACAATGGCTGTGCGCGGCCCAGGTTTCCTAACGGATGTAGTCCATCCTCAAAGGGGCCTGCGACAAGGGGACCCCCTGAGCCCACTCTTATACAACTTCAGCCTTGACCCACTACTGCGAAATGTGAATGCCCAACTCACTGGGGTCCATGTGCCAGGCCAAACCCCAGTCAAGATGATGGCATTTGCAGATGATTGCGTGGTGGGGGTGTCTAATAAAGATGCATGCACGCTTGAAGCCCTCATCCAGGAATATTCCCGGGTAAGCAACGCGGCACTGAACGCCTCCAAAACCGAAATCATCCTCCTTGGTCGGTTTCAGAACTGCTGGGCCCCAGCAAGTAGTTCCCAACCCAGCCCAGCTGCTCGCCCAAGTCCACGCCTTACTAACTTAAAACACACCGCTCCACTGGTGCTCCCCTTTGTGCCGTGACCTACCATAGGACTGGTACGCCATCTGGGCGTGTGGTTGGAGGCAGGAGGATACGCGTCAGCAGTAATGGAGGGCCATATACTGGACAACGTGACGAAGCGAATCGCCTCTCTCAGAGCCCACCCTACTACCCTCACTGGCAGGGTTGTTCTTGCCAACTCTATGCTCCTATCCAAAGTCTGGTTTGGAGCCCACGCCATCCCCTTCTCCCCAAGCTTCTTCAAATCCCTGTATGCTTTGCTACAAGGTTGGCTTTGGTCAGGCCGCCCTCCACCAGTATGGCTAGAGGTCATGTTTGGCTCTCATCATCATGGTGGCATGGGCCTACTTGACTTCAAAGCCCATGCCGCCAAGATCCTAGGCACCTGGATTGCAGCCGTCACTGCTCCTACACTCCCATCACAACACTGGTCCCGCGCGGCCTGCTCCAACTTCTCCCGAGCCTTGGGCCTCAACAATCCATCAAACCCCCACTCCCTGATGAAATACCTCGCATCACACACATCAGCCACAGGTCCTCACGGGACCAAAACCCACTACAAACGAATCCTACTCTCCATGCGAAGCGCAGAGTGGAGAATTCGTATTAGTGGACATACAACCCAAAGAGGCCGCCCCTCTCCTCAGTTCACACAAGAGGTACAGGGGCTACCCATCCATGATGGCGTGATCCCCATTCGACCCCAAGTCCTATCCAGGGTGGACTACCTGGACATGATGGACATCCCTTATTCCACTGAGACCCAAAAGACTATCTGGAAATACGCACACCATCCTCTGTTGCAGCCTCAATTCCGCTCCCATGTGTGGCGCTGCCTGAGGCGGGTGTATCGTACAGCTGAGCGCTCTAATGCTTTACACTCATCCTGTGTCGTGTGTGGCCAGTATGGAACGCTGTTTCACCGCCTGGAGAAGTGCCCCACCTCTAAAGTAATATGGCGCGAAGTCCAACGTCTGCTAGGCCAGGATCAAACACATCCCTTCAGTCTGTCAAGAGATATGTTTGCTTCATCAATGGCCTCCCCCTCCCACCCTCCCTTCGTGCTCTGGTGGTTGCAATCGCCATGTGGACTATCCACACGATTGTCTTGGATGCCATCGCTGGCTCCATCCCCACCCTCCCTGAAGCTGTCCACAGATTCCGGTCTCATTTGGTGGATCACTTTCAAGCGTGGATGTTTGGATATCTCCCACCACGTCGCCGGCAGCTGGTCTCCTCCTGGTTCCCAGTCTGGTTCATCAAATCAGACCCCTTCCTCCACACGTGCTCAATAGTGGCTACGCCCCCTACACACGTTCCCTCCCCCTTCCCATAAGTGGCGTTCCCGCTGGCAACAAGAGATAGCATCGCTTCTCTGTGGTGCCTCACATGGTACTGAGTTTTGTCTTGTCTGAGTTATATTCGGAAGTGTCCAACCCATGGTCAGCCTTCCCCGCAATAAATTTAAATATAATGAAATTGGGAACAAATCCATATTGATTTCTTAATATATATGTTTGAGTGTTCTTACTAGTTTTTTTTAGTATCTTAGTTATTATTTAGAAAAAGTTTGCGCTAAAAGTGAGATTAGTGAAAAAATCAAGGTTGTTGGATTAATTTTTCATATGGCTACAACAAAGGCGATTTACACGCCAGGTAGCAGTAGAGTCTCTAGAATGCACTTAATTATGAACACTTTGAGTAAAGGCGCAATTTGAGTGTTCAAGAGAACTCATAAGGGATAACATCTGGGCCAGGAAATATCCAGGTGGGGTTCTCTGCGTACAGCATCTCATGGATTTTTAATAAAGAAAACACTAACTATAATGATAAAGTTATGATGATGATAGATTTCAAGTTAGTTTAAAAATCTCTTTATGTCCTCTAGGTCACAGTCATCCAATTGATATAATATGGTATGGTACTGTTGAAACATCTCAGAAAGTTTAATGGGGTATTGACAAGCGCTTCTGCGCTAGTACAAACTTATGCACAAGTAAACTTGTTTACATACAGTATAGCGGCGCATAAAGTATCTTATTAATTTCTTTTTTGTGATCTGTGTGGCTCCAGTAATTAAATTTAAACGGTGTTGGTGTGGTACCAGGGAACACTTACCAAGACTGATAGGGCCTTGTACCTTACAGAACAAAGAAAGACATAAACCCCAAGGCCTTGCTCTTACTCATAGTTCTGACCTTGTCATACAATTGATGTGCCCAAAAAAGACTTGGCTTCCATTAGGTTACTCCAATCCCCACAATAGAGCAATAGTTCACAAGGCTTCACCGTTCTGATGATATGCAAATAAGAAATATGCAGGGGCAAGTGCGGAAAAGGTTTGGTCTATGAACATCATACCCATTATGACCAATAAGCTAATCTCTGGAAGTAATCTTTACTACGCTTCAAATATGGAGGTTGAGCTGCCAGAGTCAGTGGGAGGGGATTATTCCGTCCATTTATGTTTTCCATTCAGGTAGGACTCCCTACTCAGTTGGATATGCACCTGATAATGTGTTGCAATAATGGTCTCATCAGGTTTGATACCAGCTGTTTCACTTTGAGTAGCGTCTGCCAAATCTTTGTTCACTTTCCTCCATGATTAGATGAATTTGATTCAGATAATGGGTTGATCTGCCCTCCTTGGTTTACACCTGAGCTGTACTCCTAATCAATTTGAGCACATACTTGGTACTGAAGGGTGGCAATTGCTTCTTCAAGTTTAACTCCAACAATGTCCCCCTGATATATGACTACCAAAGTATCTCCAGTTTCTTCATAATTTAGACAGATTAAGTTGAGAGTTTGTTCATTCTGTTCAGTTTGAGATTTTTGATAGTCATTTTGCTGAGTGGGCATCTTACATAACAAGTAGATTATGACCCCAAAGGGCTTCCGCAGTGAGAGATGCAATAATGGAAAATAACCTGCGTGACAGCCACCATCATTACTGATACAAATGAGTGCAGACCCTCCATTGGTTGGGGTGATTCCTTGGGGGATAATCAGAATATTCAAATCTTACAAAAATGTTTAAAGTAATTTGGCGAAATTAAAGGTTTACTAAGGATAGTACAAAATAACCCAGCTCTACCATCAGCAGAGAAGTTGGGTTTTTATAGTTGAAGGGAAGTGAGGGGTGGAGACTGTAATAATTTCTTACAACTGATTGCTCGAAAATTCTATAAAACATTAGGACTTTTGTGTCATGGCTCAACTTGCACATTGCGGGTGCCTTGATTTGCAGTTCCTGTTGCTGAATTTTCACTTCCATTGGGGTTCCAGCATGCCAACGTATCTCAAAATTTCTCTAACAATTTTTCCCTTTGGAGGGATCATTGTCAAATTATTTTCTGGGTTGACATCTTTCAGGACTTTGGACTTGATCAGCCAATCATGCTCAGATTTTTTCACAGATTGTTGCAATTTTCATGACATAGGCTTTGGCTGTATCGATTTTTCAGGCAAAATCCTCCCCTTCCACTCTTCAACTTATCATGAAATCAAGATGAGAGTCCCAACATAAACCCACCGCTTGTCAAGGGTGTGCACTAGATCCGCTAATTTTTCTAACAGTAGGTTTTGGGAACATTTCCACTTATTTGATCAAAAAGGGTGAAGTATCCTATTGAATTTTATGGGTGCAGCTAGGATTAACACAAAAATTAGGCTATACCCTGAATTAGAGATAGGTGGCTGCAGTTTCTTCTTGTTTTTCCTGTTCTACATCAACGTGTTCTTAACTCTGAGCATTATTTGTTACTAGGTATGCAAAGTAACATGTGCAAATCCATACGGCTTTGTTTCTAGGTAAGAAATCTATTAAAACACAGAGCAACTGCCACAATACCCCTCAAACAGGCAACTAAACCAGGTGCCTCTTATATTGTAATATTGGATACCTGTGATAATCCTGGGTAAAATTAGAATAGAACTAGTTGAACTTATGAGATAATATCAAAATAGGAAAGGTCAGAAACTAGAAATAAAACCATCAAAAAGTTACAAAATTGGATACTGAGTTGAACGTTTAGAACTTACCAAAACGATCTTACAAGTGCACAGAAGTCTTGATTTATAACAGCATAATTATAAGTCAATCAAAACAATGAATTCAATAAGTATCAAGCTAGAAACTTGTGTTTAAATTTTGCTTTGACAAATTTGAGAGGGCATTATCAAGCCCTAATATCATTTGCCAATATAAGTTTACACACCATAGTCAATTTTTTAGCTTATCACCCTGCTTCTAGTAGGGTTTTGGACTATCAGTAAATTTGTTTCTACTGAAACCTTTCTTCTTATTACCTTAATTTATTTATCTTATTTATTAAGTGTATGATTTTCCCAAGCTATACCATGAGGCCTATGGAGGGGCCTCCTTTATTAACTCAAGCTATAGAAACTTGAGCGCTAATAAGGTAAGGAGCCTTCCACCTATTTGAAAATTATAAACAACCCTACACAAAATTTCAATGATCACAATCCCTAAAATACAGGTGCAGCGATGCCAGGATGTTGGGAAGAACTACTGTGAGTACTGAGGTATCTCATTTAGAGCCTAATCTTTTCTTGACACGCTGGATATCTAAAATAATTCAGCTTGAATTTTTTCTTCTAAGAAGTTGGTTCAAGTCCTTTTGACTGTGGATCAGGCGTTAACAGAGCAAGATAATGGGATTATAAAGTGGGCTTCCCTTATTTTGTTTGCAGAAAACTATAATTAAAGCCCTAAAGATTGTTTCTACACATATGGAGATTCATAAACTCCCGCTAGTGTCACTTAGTTTTACAGAAACAGGGGTTGTTTCAAGTAGTGCATTGTTAGATATTTACTCATCATTTCTAACAAAGGAGGCTGACTATGCAAAGAATAAGATTGTGAGATTAGTTGATCCACAAATGATCAATTACAACCCTTTGCATGTATACCCTGAAAAATTTCTCTTCTACAGAGGAGGTCCTGATGGTTCACACCATGCTCACTGGGTTTGATAATTCAGATATACTGATAATATCTCAAATGAGCCCTTGATAAAGTTAAAGATTCTTGTGAATTCTGATAAACCAGAAATATTTCTTTTTTTAATCTCTTTGTTAAAACATGTTGAAGCACAGAGACATTTTGACCAGTTTACAAAGCTTTAATACTTATGTAAGCCCTTAATAGTTCCCTTAGACACACATTCAGCCCCTTTGTCATATGCTTGGGCTGCAGCAATGTCTTCCTGAATCATAAGCAGTATAAAAGAGCCAGAACCCACTAAGTTCATGAAGTCATGATCAATTGTTTGTTCCCTCAACAACTTGGATTAATTAGACCGCGCTTACTTTTTGTTTAGTTCTCATCACAGTATGTCAACACAAAGTCTTAATTACTGTTTGGTTGACACTGAAGCACAATTAGTTATTTGACCTGCAGGTTTTGCAGGATTTGGATCTTGAAGTCACAACAAGTGCACCTGTTTGGGTGCTTAGTGTGAACCAATGGTTAAGCTCACTCTTTGCAACCCAATCTTCTTTTGGCACAAGAACACGAGTTTATGGCATTTTTGGCAATTACCAATCTGATATACCTAATGACTTTGGGGGGTAGGTTGGTGTTGACGTCAATGGGCTAACATTGACTTGGAGATAAACGCGCTAGCCTTTATATCTTTTCCCATTTGAGTGTAATCCACATTATTTACACGTTGACAACAAGTAAAGTAATTATGGCAACAGTAAAGTATTACTCTACCGACGTTGTGCCTGATTTACCTACCATGTCACTAATGATCGAGCCTAATAAAACTTTCTTTGATGTACCAGGCGCCAAACTTCTCCTAGGTCACTCAGAGTTCAATCTAAGCTTCCAGCTGATGTTTGACCTTTAAAAGATTAGCTGCTCATTATATTCTTACATAGCTAAGGAGTAACAGGCCATAAAAGTGTGGATTGACAAGATGATGACGAGGGGATGGATGGGTAAGACTTTTCCCCTATTTGTTATCAGTGGTCATTTCTCGGAAATCTGATGGCACTATGAGTCTTTGTGTCAATTATGGGCATCTGAACGATGTTAAAGTCCTTGTATTATTAATCACTACATCTTGAGGCTTCTATAGCCCAAGCTGTTTTCTTTTTTATCACTAGTGGTGCCCAATCTAAAAGGGGGAGCCGCCACGCATCTTTATTTGTGAATGAGCCAGATAAAGGGATTATTAGAACTAAAAAATTCCTGTATAGCCCCTAAATTATCAGCCTAGGAAGCCATATCAGAAGGCGAGGAAGCTTTAAGGAAACTTTTGTCCAGCGCCCACTTTAGCTGGCGGACCATGGCGGATAACATAGGGTTGGGGCATCAGTGACATGTGGCATAAGGAGGTATAACTGTGGGTTTTCTTTGAAAATGAGCGGCGGTGTCCATCGCCTCAATGTATTGAGCAAGTTGATGCTCAGCGAAAGTGATGAGAGCTGGCACACAAGTGAAAGACTTGATGCTCTGGCGGATTTGGGGATAATTGGGTTCAAACAGAGAAGTTTTAGCCACCTTGATGAGAGCGCAGCTCACTTATCAGCTCTTCAATTTCATATTTTGCAAATTTATTAAAATAATGGGGGAAATTTGGGATAGGAATACCCTCAACAAGGGGTCCCATCGCCCCATGAAGATGTTGGCGGGAGCTAGACCAAGCTGTTTCAAAATCCAATATGTTTTAAACTTACCAGATTAATGCTAAACTTAAAAAGCAAGTGAATTTTGACCAGAAAGGCTGATGCAACTCACATATGTTATATAATTTAATAGTTTAAACTCATTCGTTTGGATTGAATAGTAAACCAGTAGTTTTCCAGAGTCTCATTTTTTCCTTTGGGGATTTACGTTTACCTGTGCTGTTGCCCATGTCAAAAATATCTTGTTTTATCACCTAATGCTGAGAAACCTGTCAAATATCTGGTGTCTGCGTTTGTAACTCTTCATAGATCTAGCTTATATGCAAACCCATCCAAGTGCATTTATATAAAGACAGATCCAATTTTGGAACCTCGTGCTAAAGAATGGACACTCCACTGCCCCATCAGTTAGACGTTATCAAATCATGGTCAATCTTAGCCACCAAAATGCAACTATTTAGCTTCCTGGGATCAGTCACCTTTCTAAAGAAGTTCTCTGGCCATGCCAGACCTTGCCTCTCCCCTTCATCCATCAACAGATTATAAAACTTCATATATCTGGACGCCTAAGCTCAAGAAAGCGTTTGATGCCACTAAGGATGTTTTCACAATTGCACCCACTTTACGCCATTCTGATGAGGAAAAGCCTTTCACTGTGGCATGTGATGCTTTAGTTATGGCGGTGGGTGCTGTCGTGTTACAAGATCATGATGTAAAAGAACACCACTGACTATCTTTTACAGTAGTTTAGCATAGTTGTGCGCTCATAGTTATCTATGACAAGGTGTTGGCTGCTGTTGCTTAGTCCTTGATGCACTGGCTTATTTTTTCAGGTGTCTAAGCATACAAATATTGTGCGCACTGATCATGAGTCACTCACACCCTATTTCAAGCCGCAAGAGTTGGCACACAGGCAGACCCAGATTCACTAGGATATCCTGTTTTTTACATATGAGTTTGTTTAGAGGTTTACCCACATTTTTCTAGATATCTTTATCACAATTCCTTAGAGTGGCCTGATGTTACTGATGACTCCAAGCTGGTCACTGTGTTTCAACCAAGCTAAATTGTGCCATTGTCACTTCATACTATTGTTGCAGTTGTCCCCACCATCCCGTGTCAAAAAGCAGACCCCTTATTTCAAATAGACCATTTGTCCATGTCACTTATTCTGATCGGTTGATCAAATTAGCTCAAAAAACCCCATCCCAAACTCCTCTAAAAATATTTATTTCTGGACACCATTTGGTATCACAGACCACAGACCCTGAAGGTTCATCCTTCACACCAAGATTGACGCTGGAAAAGCCCCATATAGATTGTACTCCCAAAAAGATAAGGTAATTTAATTTTGGGACTGAGTCTGTGTTCTTAGATCTTGCGCTCACGGTTATAAGGGAAATCATGATCCCCTTATGGGCTCTTTGGTGAGAAAAAATGTAGTAACTATATCAAACATGGGTATAAATTGGAATGGCTTATAAATTTTGTTCTTGTCAGGGTAGAACAATGTTTAACGTATTCCTGTTTTAAATCTGAGATAACAGGGGGAACGTTTCTTTATCCACTCTAATAAGCAAATGGACCATAAACCTCAATTTTGGTGCACTTTATCATGGTGTTGACAAAGTCACAGGGGCTTGATTTTAGTATAGTTGTTGTAGATCACTTTACAAAGTATGAAATCTTCATTACTGCTTGACAATCACTGCGTCATAATCTATGGATGGCTTTTGTTTCATACATATTATTATTATCTAGATTGTTTCAGGAAGTAGACAGTGACGGGGGTTCTTAGTTTACCTCAAAATTTTGAGAGGCATTGTGCGACATGTCGAAGATCAAATCCTGAAGATCATTAACATACCACCCTCAATTTGATGATCAAACAGAACAGAAACAATTCCTTGGAGAAGTATCTCCGAAGCTATGATACAGCCTTTCAGGACTCTTGGGCAGCATACCTTCCTTTGGCCCAGTTTTTGTATAAAAACTTCCTCCACGCTTTATTAGGGGTATCATCAGTGTATGCCAATTTGGATTAAGACCCATTGTCAGACAAATAGGTGCTTAATCTAGTAGGAAAAGTCTTTTGATCGTGAATAATGTTAATTTGATACAAAATATCTGCTAGATTCTCATTGAAACTTTTTAACTTAAGTAATCCTTCTACCCAAAATTTCAGCCAAAAACCTTAGAATTTAGCTCATCAGCTCCTATAAACCCTTAGCAGAATAGGCCAACTGACCTGGAACTCCAACTAAGAACTAGCTCAAATTTAGAACGACTTTTAAAAGGAAAGGAACTCCCTATTATTAGCCTGAAGGGGTTTATGGGAGTGAAAGTATCTTATTAACAGATCTCCCCTTGAGCTCAAGTAATTGACTAAATAAGGAATATATACAAAATGGCTGTCTGGCGAACTATATTAAAATGCTTCTCCATTTTTATGTCATTTCAGAGTCAAACTCATATCTACAATCCAAGGCAATGCTAAAATGACCTAATATGAGCTCGCAGGTATCTCACTATAAGCCCGAAATCTGTTTAAATACTAAGTGGCACCAATTTAATATGGTTCTCTCTTTCATATCTTTATTTTTGCTACAAATAAAGATATATAAAAATCTATTTTCCTTGTTATTAAAAATCCATTACCAAAATTAAAGAGTAGTCAAGAGTTGTAAACATCCTGCAACTACTTAGTGTTGAAAATCTGGTGAAAAAATCACCTTCAAGCACAATTAAACGCCAGGATTCCAACACCCACCTTTGCCATTGGTTACCAGACCTGCAGAAATATCCCAGTAGCTGACAACTTTTTTAAAAACACCAAGAATGTGTGTTAACAGTGTTGTAACTGTGGTTGATTTGTCACCTGTCTGGAAGTTTTTAATTACATTTCCAATGGGGCAGGTTCTCTCTCAAAGTTACTTAGGTGGATTCTCCAAAAAGTGATTTATTATGTAAAATCAGGATATATTTTGACTTTATCTTTATTATTGGAAGGATGGAATATTTATAGGTTCTTAATTGTTCAGGATCTATCCAATCTAATTAATTGCTGAGCGATCAAATCTTCTATCCCTTGATTGGGATGAGATTTATTTTAATTTATTGCGGGGAAGGCCAATCATAAGATGGACACTTCCGAATATGACTCAGACAAGACAAAACTCAATACCAGGTGAGGCACCCCAGAGAAGCGATGCTATCTCTTGTTGCCAGCGGGAACGCCACTTATGGGAAGGGGAGGGAACGTGTGTAGGGGGCGTAGCCACTATTGAGCACGTGTGGAGGAAGGGGTCTGATTTGATGAACCAGACTGGGGACCAGGAGGAGACCAGCTGCCAGCGACGTGGTGGGAGATATCCAAACATCCACGCTTGAAAGTGATCCACCAAATGAGACCGGAATCTGTGGACAGCTTCAGGGAGGGTGGGGATGGAGCCAGCGATGGCATCCAAGACAATCGTGTGGATAGTCCACATGGCGATTGCAACCACCAGAGCACGGAGGGAGGGTGGGAGGGGGGAGGCCATTGATGAAGCAAACATATCTCTTGACAGACTGAAGGGATGCGTTTGATCCTGGCCTAGCAGACGTTGAACTTCGCGCCATATCACTTTAGTGGTGGGGCACTTCTCCAGGCGGTGGAACAGCGTTCCATACTGGCCACACATGACACAGGATGAGTATAAAGCGTTAGAGCGCTCAGCTGTATGATACACCCGCCTCAGGCAGCGCCACACATGGGAGCGGACTTGAGGCTGCAACAGAGGATGGTGGGATGAGATTTATTGTTCTTATTAACCTTGATAAATTTAAATAAATTATTCTCTCCTTCTGATAGTGCCAAGGGAATTTATGCAGTTGAATTTTAAGAAACGAGAGAATTTGTGAAATTCTTACACTTCCCCCCTCAAGATTAGATTGCAGAGGAGGGTGAATTCTTGGGAACTGGGGCGTATATGATTGATCACTATACCAATATCAACATGGACAATTGAGTACTTTAATCCTTTTCAAATTATAATTAAATAAGGACCAGAACGGTTGGATCCTTACTTATCCGTTTGTGCACCAGGATGAGAGTGATAATACATAACAAAATCCCTAATCTAATATTCAGGTAAGGTGAGTCTATGCTGATTGCTTCTTTGGGTCTTCTTTTATTAGTGGTTACTTCAATTGATTTCAGGGCTTGAGCTTGAAGAAAAATAATCTCATCAGCCAGTTTTTTATGACTAAATCAGAGTTTTAAGGTATGCTTTCTTTAAGTATGGCCTGAACACAAGAAGGCACTGATGGTTCTCGCCCATATATGCATCTGAAAGCGACATCTTGATGATCTGATGATAGCTTATTTGATATGCAAACAAGGCACTAGGCAAATAGAAGTTCCACCAAGAGGGATCAGTGGAAGCCATCTTCCTTAAATTGAGACTAGAGTTCCTTTGATTTGTTCGATGGCCCATTCAATATATAGATTTTAAGGAATGAGAAAATTGATGAGTAGTATTAAATAAATTAGATTATTCCTGTAAGAGTTGCGAGGTAAAATTAGTCCCATTGTTGAACATAAGGACTTTGGGACAACCATGTTGAGTGATGATGTTCTGGTAAAGGAATAGCGCAGTAGTCTTAGCAGGGGGTGTGGCAATGGAAATGGCCTCAACTTATTTAGTTTGGTGGTCAACCGCCATAATAATGTACTGATGGCCATACTATAACGAAGGAAAAGGGCCTACTCAATGCTTACCACTTCAAATGCTTTAGTTAGGGGATAACTTGATGTTGATGGGTAGGATTGGTGGCTCCATGGCTTTTACAGATGAGACATGAGTCAAGGGTCTTTTGAATGGATTAGTCATGTTATTCCAATAATATCGGGTTTTCAACCATTCTTGGGTTTTCTTTAACCCGCTATGACCTACTTATTCATGTCCCTCCATAACAGCATGAAATCTTGAGTTTGGGTGCAAAAAGGGTAACCACTTTTGACTTAGCCTTTTTATACAAAGCTCATTTCAAACCATGATATCTTTGATATTACATTAAAGGAAAGTCTCTATCCTCTTCAAATTCTCAATCCCACAACTCAGGCTATCAAATAAGATTTGATATATATTCTTCCTTCCCCATATCCACGGTCAGTATAAAAAGTTGAGGCAGACCATCATCATTTTGATGTTGAGCACCCAAACGATGCACAATGTTCACTAGTAATTTTGTAGCCTTAGAGCCCAATGGGCCAATCTCCCATAAGGATCCTTCATATTTTACAACCATCTTAAAGAAGAATGGTAGGTAATAACAGTAAAATGATTACCATATAGGAAGGGACAGAAGTGCTTAATTGCTAGAATCACATCCAAACACTCCCACTCAGTTACATTGTAGTATCTTTTAGCTTTGTACAAAGTTTTGCTATAAAATGTGACAGGATGATCATTCTGCTCTTCATCACACTGGGATAAAATATCCCCAATAGTGAAATTACTTGCATCAATATGTAAAAAAAGCTTTACTGAATTGAGTATGTATTAAAACAGGTGCCTTAGTTAAGGCCATTTGCAGAGAATTGAATGATTATTCCTGAGATGAAACAACTCAAACGGCACCCCTTTTTGTAACATATTTAATAAAAGTTCAGCCATATTAGCAAACTTGGGTATAGATTGCCAATAATAACCAACAATTCCAAGAAAAACTTGGATATCCTGCAGAGAGGTTGGAGCAAACATTTTTGAATAACTTGCATTTATATGATGGGAGTCAATCCCTTTAGCTGATACTTGGTGTCATAAAATTTCATTTCATTTTGAAAAATTGAACATTTGGAAAATTTGAGCTATAGGGAAGAATTCTAGATTAATCTGAAAACTTCTTTTAGATGGCCCAACTTTTTGGTAAATGTTTTGGAAAACATGATAATATCATCCAGATATACCAAAACACAGGAGAGCTTTAGTTCCAATAACATACCATCCCTGGCCCTTTGGAAAGTCGCTGGGGTGTTACTCAATCCTTGTGGCATATGGGTTGGTTTAAATAAACCTTCAATGGATATTAGAGCACAGTTAGCTCAGTCTTCTGGGGATAACTCAATTTGCCATTATCCACTGGCTATGTCCATCGCAGAAATAAGTTGAACCAGAAAACCAAGGGGAATCATAAATCCAAGGTAAAGGATAACTATCTCATTGAGTAATAGTTTTCAATCTACAATAATCCATAACCACTTGATGGGAACCATTTTAATCATAATTAACAGCAATGGGGAGGCTTAAAGACTATTGGAGGGTTTCAATAATCCAGCCTCCAATAGTTGATGCAATTCGTTGGTAACCTGGGCTTCCTCTACTTTAGATTATGAAAGGGCTTGGCACAAATAGAAAGGTGATCGCCAATTTCAATAGAGTGCATTACTACTTTCATTTTGTCAAAATTGTAAGTATGCTTAGCAAAAATGTCAGAGTATTCTTCTAATAATTGAAGTACTTGTCTCTCCTGTTTCTTAGTGAGGTGTTTTCAAAATCCAGGCCCCACAGTAAGAATTTCCCAATAACTTTCCAGCCCAAAGTCTTGTAAGCTTCCAAAAGGTCTAACATCATAGATTCAAGATAAGGGTAATAACTTGACATAAGTAATTGGATGGTTCTGATCTACAAATTTTTGACTCATCAGTAATGTTTTCCAATAAAATAGATAAAAATCCAGATTAAGAATAATCAATACTTCAGGAAAAGGCAAGAGCTCTTTAGCAGAAGGGTTGAAATTGCTTTTACTTGTAACAATTGTCCTTGGGAATAGAAAAAAGTAATAAAGTATATCCAATTACCTGCAATTTGGCGGAATAACAAAATTCTCAGGGAGAAAATAGGCATCCTTTCTTTGATATCAGTCAATGTAGGGGGTAAAATTTTACTCAAGGGTCTCCAACATTGTATTGAATAGAATAAGATCTTTTAGACGCCTCCAACAGACATAACCAACGTCTGATATGAGCATGTTCAGATAAAAGTAAGAAAACTCTATGATCCAAAAGAGAAAGTGATGAGTCAGGGTAATTAATAATTTCATCAAATTCCCACAAAAAATTGAGTCCCCAAAAGTAGGTCGTCCCTCTAACTATTGAGGATGATGGCAGGAATTGTAAAAGTTAACTTCCTAATTTTTAGAGGAAGTGACGAAAAAGCTCCAATTGACTGAGTACTCTGAGGTCCCGCAGTGCAAATTCTTCATAATGAGAAATATTGGGCGTTAATTTGATTTGCTTGTTAAATTTGATAAAACAACATTCACCAGAGATCGAGTTTTTCTTTCTTGTAACAATCACTTTAGTTACTTTGATTCAATTCAAACAGCAAATTTGGATAATCACACACAGGAGAGATGGGCGACTTTATCAATAAAAATACAACATGGGTGAGTGTCGCAGTGAGCGGTGCACTTAATGGTGCAACTAAGGGCAAGAAACGCCCTGGAGGGGGACCAGGAACCCAATCCGCAAAGAAATTGCAAACCCAGACACCATTTTGGTTTATGGTATTCACTGTAAAGCACGCGCAATATATGTACATTCAGTTCAACCAACCCTTGTCAAAGGTGGAGCACGGGATCAGACTCTTCCTTGGGGATGAGTCACCAACCCTGTGGGAGAAGACATGTGAGGCACAGCCCTCACTTTTCCCTCATGCGGCGTACGTATCCACCAACAACATGGGCCATGGCTGGATCAATATTGGTTTCAAAACAGCTGAAGAAGTGGAGGCCGCAGCAAAAGTCTGTGTGGAAATTGCCCTCCACAAGGGCAAAAAAATTGTGCACACCATGTGCACTAGATGGAACAAAGCAAAAACTTTGTTCATCTCTTTTGACTCGCTCCCCACCAACCTTCATCATAAGGTAATTGAGGAGGAGCTCCGCAAAGGTCTTGCGGCCTAAGGAGAAATTCAGAAACTTGAATTACAGCGATTTCGCCTGATGCCCAACCTGTGCATGGGCAAAGCTATCGCTGTAATCAACCCCTTCCCAGAAGTGGAAGAGGACTTATCCAGAATTCCCCGCACAGCAGAATTTCACTTTGTAGATGGGGGCCAGTCAGCTGCATTCTGAGTTACGCTGGAACGCGCACCACCCATTCACAACCACTGTGGCTCACTGGGCCACAAGGAACACGCATGCCCTGTGAAAGAGGGCTTAATGGGAAATGATTATTGTGAGGAAGCAATGGACGAAGATAATGAAAACTTCGCCAAAATAACTGACGGTTACCACCCATTCCGCTGGGGAGAAGATGGACTATACTCCATCATGGACCCAGTTACATGCAAAGAACGTAAAGCAGCACAAAAAGCTCACAAGCGAGTAGTGGCTGAAGTGGCAGCACATGCAGAGTCCGCCATTAACCCCAGACAAATTTGAAAAGATATTTCAGATATTCACTGAGCCAACCAATCGGAACAATATACCCAGGTCAAAAATTTTCACAGTAACCTGACCGAGTTA
>JAKSZP010014919.1:0-72351 GCA_022478985.1 Massospora cicadina | reverse complement strand
GCTAGTCCAAATGATGCAAAGTATTGGTAAGTTGACAGCTCTTTAGATTTTTGGGTTTACTAGCATGATATTTCGGTTAATTAGTAAAGGTTAGTTTATAGGCATCAGGGCATTACAATTAGTATTTGATTCAAATGATTAAAAATGAGACAATGGCAGATCGCCGTTGTATTATAGAGACAAGCAAATGATAAGTTTATACTGTGCAAGGCAAAAAGATTGATATTAAATTAATGATACAAGTTTGTTGTGATTCAGATATGACTGGACAATAAGACCTAAGTCATCATGGCGGAATGGATAGGATCCGCTGAGTTTGATATGAGTGATGATTATTTGAGCGCCTTGAGATGAGGCAATATTGGGGTTGTTGGGAAATCGCTTCAAATTAGGCGATCCTGAAATTAATGAATAAAGAGACCAGAACCAATGAGATATGGCGAATTGAATTACTAAGCCATGGAAGTGGTATCATCTTAAGTGTTACAATATAGGCGAGATGAGATGATTATGAGGAGGAGGGTGTTATTAATATAGAGTAAGCTGAACAGCAAGGATCCGCTGTATTGATTATATTAAATAAATGAAGGTTGTGGGAGTGAGTGTTCCATATTTATTTATTTTTTATTCAGTTGTTTCAAGGATGACAATCATCATATCGTTGGTCCTTATTTCTCAGTGGGTTGAACCATGTGCTAAAATCCTTCAGTGTAGCTCTTGAATACCACTGATTTCATAATAGTGGTTCTCACTACAGGGGCCCATTGCTCAATCACAATGACAATAACATTCCTCAGTCGCTGGCCATGTCATATCAGGCTTGCTCTGGCTAGGAGTCTTTCCAAAACGCTTCAACTATTGTATATTCAGAACTCAAACTTGCCTTGGATGCTGTGCTCCAGTGGAAGAAGGAGTTTCTGCAGGAGGTTTGTATTGATAAGCTGCCTATGTTAATTGCAATGGGAACATACATGGATTTTTTAAGCTATCAAGTTTGCAGTAGAAGGAGCTTCAGATCAGCATAAAGCCAAATTATAAATTATCTACCTTGGATGTTGGAAGCGCTGACCAAGTTACTTGCTACCTTCCACCACCAATTCTGTTACCTATCAAAAAGTGAAAGAAACTGTGTTGTGGTTATTCAGAGGGACTTTGAAAATGGTACAGCGGAAGGCCAAGTTCTTAACCAAAGGGTTTCATCATAATGAGACCCTCACTGCATTTGCTGATTGCTTTATTGCAGAAGCCCATGTGCTAATTGGGGAAGGGACTTTAACCAAATCCAATGTATGCAAAGCGTTGACCTCCGCTGTGAAACCATACCGTGATCTTCTCAATACCATGGCTTCATATTTAGAAGTTAACACCTTTGCTTAAACTCATATAATTTTTACGCCATCTATCCGCTACCTTCCCTCCACCCAATATAGAGTGGAAACATATCACCTTTGCTGACAGACTTTCTTATTCAGGGGAACTAACCCTCCCTGTTCAGCATCCGTTTGGTAACCCCCAGCCTTATTATTACTACACGCCTCACTTTTAACCGAGTTGTCATCAACACTTCAACTATTAGGAGGGGTCTGTTTACACTGCATGACCTCAGCCTAACTTTTGGGGTGGCCCATTTTACAACAATCATGGATGAAGATCTTACAGGGTCAAACGTTTCTTGTGCAGTCGCTCTGGGCACTTGGACTGAAGTTGTCCTAACCATTAGGCTTATTCCCTACTGCAGTAGCAGTACAATCAGGGAAAAGTCAGAGGGAGTAGAGATGGGACTCCCTACTTCTGATATTCTGACTAAAAACGTCCCACCTGAACCTTCCCCATACATCCAGTGGAAGTTCCCCAATATGACAACGCCTTTCTATATCAGCAGCCAGTTGGAGGTGTGAATGTGCTGACACAAGCGCAATTTATGGACATGACGGAAGCAGGCCCCTAGGAGCAACCAAAGCCTTACGCTTGTCAGATGTTTGTTCAATTTTCTACTGATAAACCAGATCCATTCGTTGATGCACTACTTTTAAAAGTGGTGAACGCGGCCCTCCCTGTGGATGCTATTGTTAAAAAGTACCCTAAAGTTGGAGGGGGTATTATGAGCTTCTTAGGAAAAAGAGATTCATTAGGTTTCCACGTTTTAAACAATCATAATGTATCTTACTCCAAGTGTACTTAATATGATGCTGTCATAGCAAAAACCTGAGTCTGCGCTATAATTGATACAGTTTCCTAATCAACATAGTGTCCACAAAGTTAACTTTTCTCAACCGTTGCAATCACTTTTGCAACTTATTCATTTCAAGTCTGACTCTAGTTTGATAATCTCACAGAGGAGATTAGTCTGTGCCCATGTCAGGGAGCAGTTGGGCAAGTAAGGTAAGAGGAGCAGGTGGTAGGCCCGCGGCCTCAAACGTTCAAAAACGCCCGGAGAAACTGGCGGAATAGAAAAAAATATAAAAAAACTGGTGGTCACTATTTCCCCGGAAATCCTCACTTGGCAAGCACGATGCAACCAGTACATCAACACGCCGCACTCCCAACCACTCTTGTTGGTGGAATCCAGAGTCCATGTATTTCTGGACATCCAACAAACAGCTCTATGGGAAAAATTTTGTGGGGATGTGCAAACTTTTTTCCTGTCCACAGTGTACATTGCACCTCACTCCATGTCACGTGGTTGGCTGGACCTTGGTTTCAAAAACAAGGAGGCAGCAGACAAAGCTGCTGCGGTGCACATAGTGATTGACCTCCCCAAAGGGAATGGGTCGTCAAAACCAAATGCACCAGATGGACAAAATCCAACCAAATTTTCCTCACATTTTACTTTTTGCCTACTATGGTAAAACGTGCCATTTTGGAGCAGCACCTGAAAGAAGGTCTCATCGTTTACAGCGAAATACAATCTTTTGAGATGCAACGCTTTATGCTGATGCCACACCTGTGCACCGGCAAAGCCATCACAGTTCTGACCCCAACCGAGGAGATTGCAAAGGACCTAACCCAGATCCCACACTCCACATATATCAATATTGAAGGGCATACCACCCACCCCTTCCGAGTAACCGTGGACAGCGCGCCCCCATCTGCACCACTGTGACACGTTTGGCCATAAGGCACATGTATGCCCCACCAAGGAGGGCATCACATTCCAAGAGCACCCCTTAGCAGCCATGGCCAGTGGAGAGGTGCACTATGAACCAATCTTAAGCACCAAAGAGGCTTTCCCGTGGGGAGCACAAGGCTGCTACCTACTGGTAGAACCTATTTCCCCAAAAGAGCAGAAGAAGGCCAAGCAGGCCCGCAGGGCCGCGGCCAAGGAAGCAGCCAAAGTCACCACCGCTATCACACTCCCAACACCAGGAGAACATTGAAACCTTTGTGGCAGAAGCAACTTGGGAATCCATCAACCAATCACATTGGGAAGCTCATGCTGATTGGGCCACCCAATCTAAGGATCCAATGGTTGACTAAAATTTCACCTGATCTTTGTAACTAAGCTCCGGTTAAAACTGACTTGGGGTCCAACCTACCTGAAAATTTTTTTTGACCCAATTGTTGGTGCACCAAACTCATCCCCACCACAAAAAATTTGTTTGACGTCGGGGAAACAAAAAGTGAAGGAAAAAGCCAACGCGAACTTTTCTGCTAAAATCAACAAAATGACCAATAGCATTACTGCAAACACCCGCGCTGCCGTGAAGGCCTGTGGGGATCTAGAGGAGGCTAGTGGGCCCAGGTGCCCACCCCCTCACACCTAAAGTGCAATGGGGGAAACATTCACTTTAGGGACATTGAATATTACCGGACTCAAGGCCTCGCCATCCCAGGCTAGGAGACTGAGTTTTTTACAAAAAAAATTACCCATGGATATCCTGGCCAGCCAGGAGTCCCACTGTCCATGAGGTTCCAAGGATGCTTGGAAAACATGCTCCTCCCATCCCTATCCTTTTGGTCAGAGCACTGTGGGGTGCTAGTTCGAAAACAATTTTTTCAAATTTTTATTGTCAGAATCCTTCCTCAATGGCCAAGTCCTTGTTGTCACTTTCTCGTGGGCCAACGTGGCACATGCTATCATTAGCATCTATGCCCCAACCTGTGCACAAGAACGTCGGGAATTTTTCTTGTTGGTTAAATCCCTCCCATTACCCCCAGACCCTTTTATAGTCGATGATATGAACTGTTGGCTAAACACACCAATGGACCGTTGGCCTTCCTCCCAGCCCCCCAGGGTCACGTAGAGCTTAGCGTTCTAAAGGCCACCCTTGGGTTAATGGATGCACTGCCGCAGAGAGCCCCGCTGCTTGAAAACATGACGTGACCCCACTCCACAACAGCCAATTAAGGTCCATGACCCGCATAGACCTTGTCCTTATGCCGGTGAAATTCCAACCTCACATTTTCCACTTCCAATCAATGAAAATAAAATTCTCCGGCCACCGGCTGGTCTCAATAACCTATCACCTACCTGTCACAGTGGCTAAGGCCCCACATTGGTGCAAACTCCGCCCTCCCAAACTTGTGTCGCCAGGATTTTCCACTTGGGTGGAATCAGCAACTTTGGCAAAAGAGTTTTTTACACCATTTTGCGCGGACCCCATCTCCACATGGGCAGCCTTCAAAGAGGATACCATCCGCCACTCTCACCACCTCTCCTCCTGACGTTCATGAGCCACATCAGCTGTCATCTCACGCGCTCTGGCAGAGTTGGCACACCTGGAGTCCAACTTCAGCCACAGGATACAGCCCTGCATGGGGCAGGAAGTGGGCGGAGGCAGCCGCCCACCTCAATGTGCTCAAAAGGCAACACAAACATTGGGTTTTTGTTCAGTACTGGGCCAAACGCATCACAGAGGGTGACAAGTGCACCGCATATTTTTTTAATAAAATTTTCGCACCTTGCCAGAGTGTGGCCTGCACACAGGTGTAAAGATCGGATGATTCCATTGCAGATACACCAGTCAAAGTGGCAACCAAAACACAAAAGTATTAATATGAGTTATACCGATCCAATCCAATTCAGCCAGCCAAAGTGGCGGAATTTCTCGACCAAACCCACATCCACACCATTTCCTGATACCCAGAAATAATGAATTTGATTACTCCGAACAAATTATGGACAGCCATCCACAGTGCACCAAACCGGAAATGCCCAGGCCCAGATGGCATTCCATATATATTTTATAAAAAGTACTATAAATATATATCCCCACTACTGCTTGCCTCACTTAACAAGAGCCTTCTGGAAACGCACCTCCTACCAGGAGGACAAGAGGCCTTCACTGTCACACTCTTCAAGAAAGGGGACAAGCTAGACTTAGCCAACTGGCGCCCCATTTCTTTAACTAACATGGATACAAAAATTTTAAAAAAAATCATGGCTAACCGTTTAGGGACTGTAGCATCTGCCACCATCTCCCCAGAACAATTTGATTTTATAATCAGAAGGTCGATTTGGGACAACGTGCACTCTGTGGCTAACGCATGCCAGTCCACAGCCTCTGGGGCACTTGTATTCTTGGACCAACATAAGGCTTGTGATAGAGTAAACTGGGAATACCTGAGGGCATGCCTCCATCTATTCCGCTTACCCCCTCGCTTCATCAACTGGGTGATGCTGCTCACGGAATCTGCAACAATGGAAGTACATGGCCCTGGCTTCCTAACAGAAGTAGTCCGCCCTCAAAGGGTCTTGCGACAAGGGGACCCCCTTAGACCACTCTTATACAACTTCAGCCTTGACCCACTACTTTGAAACGTGAATGCCCAACTCACTGGGGTCCATATGCCAGGCTAAGCCCCTGTCAAGATGATGGCGTTTGCAGATGACTGTGCGGTTGGGGCGTCTGATAATAAAGATGCACGCGCACTTAAAGCTCTCATCCAGGAGTATTCCCAGGTAAGTAATGCTGCACTGAACGCTTCCAAAACCAAAAATCATCCTCCTTGATCAGTATCAAACCTGCTGGGCCCCAGCAACCAGTGCCCTGCCCAGCCCATCTACTTGCACACGTGCTCGCCCTCCCAGCTCACCCCACACCACCCCACTGGTGCTCCCCTTCATGCCACGCCCTACCATAGGGCCGATCCACCATCTGGGCGTGTGGGTGGAGGCAAGCGGGTATGCATCAGCAGTAATGGAGAGTCATATTCTAGACAACGTGACGAAACGCATCGCCTCCCTCAGAGCCCACCCTACTTCCCTTACTGGCAGAGTTGTTTTAGCCAACTCTATGCTCTTCTCCAAAGTCTGTTTTGGAGCCCACGCCATCCCCTTCTCCCCAAGCTTTTTCAAATCCTTGTATGCCCTGCTGCAAGGATGGCTTTGGTCAGGCCGCCCACCACCAGTATGGCTAGAGGTCATGTTTGGCCCTCATCATCATGGTGGCATGGGCCTGCTTGACTTCAAAGCCCATGCTGCCAAGATTCTGGGCACCTGGATTGCAGCCGTCACCGCCCCTACGCTCCCCTCCCAACACCGGTCCCACGCGGCCCACTCCAACTTCTCCCGCGCCTTGGGCCTTAACAATCCATTGAACCCTCACTCCCTGATGAATTACCTGGCTTCACACCCATCGGCCACAGGTCCTCATGGGACTAAAACCCACTACAAACGAATCCTCCTCTCCATGAAAAGCGCTGAGTAGAGAATTTGTATTAGCGGAAACACAGCCCAGAGAGGCCACCCCTCTCCTCAGTTCACACAAGAGGTACAGGGGCTACCAATCCAAGATGGCGTGATCCCCACACGGCCCCATGTCCTATCCAGGGTGGACTACCTGGACATGATGGACATCCCTTATTCCATTGAGACCCAAAAAATATCTGGAAATACGCACACCATCCTCTGTTGCAGCCTCAAATCCGTTCCCATGTGTGGCGCTGCCTGAGGCGGGTGTACCGTACAGCTGAGTGCTCTAACGCTTTACACTCATCCTGCGTCGTGTGTGGCCAATATGGAACGCTGTTCCACCGCTTGGAGAAGTGTCCTACCTCTAAAGTGATAAGGCGCGAAGTTCAACGTCTGCTGGGCCAGGATCAAACACATCCCTTCAGTCTGTCAAGAGATATGTTTGCTTTATCAATTGCCTCCCCCCTTCCACCCTCCCACCGTTCTCTAGTGGTTGCAATCGCCATGTGGACTATCCAAACGATTGTCTTGGATGCCATCACAGGCTCCACCCCCACCCTCCCAGAAGCTGTCCGCAGATTCCAGTCTCATTTGGTGGACCACTTTCAGGCGTGGATGTTTGGATACCTCCCACCGCGTCGCCAACAGCTGGTCTCCTCCTGGTTCCCAGTTTGGTTCATCAAATCAGACACTTTCCTCCACACGTGTTCAATAGTGGCTACGCCCCCTACACACTTTCCCTCCCCCTCCCCATAAGTGGCGTTCCCGCTGGCAACAAGAGATAGCATCGCTTCTCTGGGGTGCCTTCCCTGTTACTAAGTTTTGTCTCTTTTGGGTCAAATTTGGAAGTGTCCGTCCCATGGTCAGCCTTCCTCACAATAAATTTAAATTTAAATTTAAATAGTATCCACAAAGTTGGTGGCAAAGTTGGCATTAAAGCCTGACGTGGAACATCATATGGTGTATAAGACTGCAGGCGCGGAATGCACAGTCTCTGAAGGAGCGTACAGTGCACTACCCTTGCGGTTTGGGTCAATTGTCACTGTAGCTCCATCTATAGTGCTACCAAACAATAACTATGACCTATCAATTGGAACTGCTTTTATGCGCCACTTCAGGGCTGTTGTTGATGTGACTGCAGAGACCTTTGAGATTCTGGGGCGGCGGATCCCAAACTACTTCACTACCAGTGGAATCCCGAAGGATCCAGTGCACATGGATCATATTAACCTTGCATATGGTGATGGGGTTATTCCAGTTTGCTACCATCAATTAAATAACAAGACCTGGGCCCTTCCCCATCAAGCATTTGAATAATAAGAGCTACCTCTTAGAGCTGCTGGCCCTATATCTATTCCCTCTGGACATCAAATAATTGTAAACACCAAGTTAGAGGTGGAAGTGCCTTCTGGGTTATATGGAGAATTCATTGGGCCCTATCAGCAATTGCGGCTTGAGCCTCATATTGCCCCAGGCATTATACTTCCAAGGCATGGGGGGATCAAGGTCTTAGTAGCAGATTTTCAGAATAGACCAATATAAAGTTGCTGACACCAAATAATGGCATATTTACATTTCCTCTCAGTTGAAGAGGTCCTTCAAGTTCATGAGTTTGGTTCACTGGACAAATTAGGTCTGCCCATCAAAACACAGCCCAGCATAATGGCAGTTGTACCGCGTGAAAATTTAATAGGGTTAATGGAAGACCAGAAAGATCAAGTGGAAGCCTTATTTCAAAAATACAAAGAGATCTTTGCTGTTGATGATCATGATTTAGGATGCGCATGAGGAGTGATCCATTGAGTGGACACTGGGGATCATCCCTCCATTAGATCTAAGCTGATCCAATGATCTAGTACAGCAGAAGAAGTTGTCACAACAGAAATTGATAAACTGCTAGAGCAAGGAATGTTTGAACCATCAAAGAGCCCATGGGCTTCCCCTATCCTAATTGTCAGAAAAGAAGGATGGTACCAACCAGGTAGTAATAGACTACTGCAAGCTCAACAGCATTACAAAAAAGGACTCATACCCCTTGCCATGAATTAGTGATGCTTTGGACCATTTGTGAGGAGTTTTTTATTTCTCTGCAATGGATTTGATATCTGGCTATTGGCAGAATGAGTTATCTGTGGCAGAACAAGAGAAATGTGCCATTATCACGTCAAAAAGGCTTTTTCATTTGACACATATTCCACAAGGTCTGTGTAATGCCCTGGCTACATTCCAACGAGCGATGGACACTATCATTGGCAATAAAGCTGTCCTGCGTTCTTGTATACCTTGATGACATCAACGTTTTTTACCACACGTTTTCTGAGCATCACACCCATTTGGAAGAGGTATTCCGCCGGTTGGCTGGGGCCAACATAAAAATAAAATTCTGGAGATGCCACTTTTTAAGGATCAGCTAGAGTACCTTGGGTTTGTAGTTGAATCAACAGGGCTGCGGCCCCAACCAGCTAAGGTGGAGGACATCCAGAAAATGACTACACCAAGCAGTAAGTGAGATATACAATTATTTTTAGGGATAGTTGGCTACTATCGCCGCTTCATACCAAACTTTAAGTTGTATTGGAGGTCCACTGTTTGAGTTATAAAAAAAGATGTCACGATTGAATGGATGGAACGCCATCAACACTTCTATGATATGCTTCAAATGGCGTTGATCAATGTTCCAGTACTACACTACCCAAATTTTGAAAAGGGATTTATTGTACAGACAGATGCATCTCTTTCTGTCGTGGGGGCAGTTCTATCCTAAAAAGATGACGAAGGGGAGGAGCACCCAGTGGCGTACTGTAGTTGAAGCCTGAATAGCCACAAACATAATTATACTGTGACTGAGCAGGAGTGCTTAGTGGTGATCTATGTTTACAAGCAATTCACAGTATATTTGCATGGTGTAAAATTTAAAGTTGTAACAGATCATGACTTGTTACACTGGTTACAGAACCTTAAGGAGACGGAGGGGCGTCTAGCTCAATGAGCTCTTAAACTGCAGGCATACAATTTTGAGATTTCTCACTTACTGGGAGCCAAATACCAAAAGACAGACTGCTAGTCAAGATTACCAACTATTGCAGTAATGGCAGATCTGAACGACATCATGTATGATATGATGCTTAGTGGTAAATATGATGATTAGCCGCCACAAGTTGTAAGGCGTTGAATGAAATGCGAGCTGATACTTTTCAGCAGAATGGTGAGTTGTATGAGCGGATTTGTGATTTGACAGTGAGCTTTCTGCGACCCTAGGCATGGCCTAATATTATTATGAGCGCACATAGGGCCATTAGACATGGTGGTGTGCGTAAGACAATGGAATTCTTGCGGCCTTGGTATTACTAACAAGCATGAACTTCGATGTATTTGATACTATCTCCTTCTGCCACCAGTGTCAATTGGAAAAGCCATTCTGTGAAAGACTTCATACCAGTTGGTGAAGCCACACTTACTTGGCATACAGTTTCCCAAGATGTTGTTGGCCCTCTGCCAACGGAGCTAACTGGTCCAAGTACATTTTAGTAGCAATTGACCACTTAACCCGGTGATCTGAAGCAAGTTCAATATGAGATTAAGGGTGATCTCAGTGGCCAAATTCATAATGGAAAGTATTATCCAATGGCATGGCTGTCCTCAGTTCCTCCTTACTGATAATTGAACTAACTTCACTTCTCACATCCTCCCAAAGCTCAATGAGCTAGTGGACATCCAAGGAGTTTTGATAACCCCATACCACCCTGAGTCTAATGGAATGGTTGAGCAAGTCAATGGGACTTTAGTGAACATACTCTGTAAGTTAGTAGTGATTAACCCTCAGATTAGATTTCCCTTTTGTCCACCGCCGTCTTTTCCTATAATATTAGTTATCATTCCACTACGAGGAGATTCCCTTTCAATTACTATATGGCTGACAACCTGCTCTTATAGAACTGCTATACTCTTTTATAGAAGATATGGGTGGAATGGACCTCAACGTTATTCGATGACCCTAGCTAACACATCAATCAAATTGCAAACTAAAGCATACTTGTTCAGTTTAGCCAAGAAGATTAAGACTCAAGCTGCTGATCAGGTACAGCATAGTGGGTTAGCCAAGTTTAAAGATGAGGACATGGTTCTTTTCCATGATCAACATGGGTTTGGGCGGAAACACAAGTTGACCAGTATCTGGATTGGGTCATTCGAAGTTATTAAGATGACAGGTATGGATGCATATGCTATCAAGGACCCTGCTAGCAGTTGGATCATCAACCAAGTACATTTGAAATTCCTCCAGGCGTATAAACAATAGGAGCCTTATTTTCCAGTCAAGGGGGTAACGTCGCGATTCTGATATGACTGGACAATAAGACCTAAGTCATTATGGTGGAATGGATAGGATCCACCGAGTTTGATGTGTGTGATGATTATTTGAGCGCCTTGAGATGAGGCAATATTGGGTTGTTGGGAAATCGCCTTAAATTAGGTGATCATGAAATTAACATATAAAGAGTTTCCAGAACTAATGAGATATGGTGAAAAAACTACTAAGCCATGGAAGTGGTACTATCTTAAATGCTACAATATAGGCGAGATGAGATGATTGAGAGGAGAGGTTTGTTAAAAGTATAGAGTAAGCGGAACAGCAAGAATCCTATGTATGATTATATTAAATAAAAGAAGGTTGTGGGAGCGAGTGCTCCATATTTATTTGAATTTTATCCTGTTGTTTCAAGGATGACAATCATCATATCGTTGTTCCTAATTTCTCAGTAGGTTGAACCATGTGCCAAAAACCTTCAGTGTAGCTCTTGAATACCACCAATTTCATAACAAAGTTGATGCTAACGTGGCAGTGAGTTATTATTTGGAAGCATCTATATGAATCAATGAGTCAAATAAAAGTAATATATATTAATGGGAGTATCTCCTATGGTTAATATAAGTTCTAAAAGAGAGTTATCTATCTTTTTATTAATTTCAAAACATTAGATTTCATAAATTAACAGATACTGCTGCCATTCTTTTTTGTCACTAAATTTAGATCAACTATAAAAGTTACATAGAGCTCCTAAAACTTTTGTACAAGTTCCATTGTTTTTTCTTAAGTCTATTTATGCTTGAATGTGGAGCTAATTGCTTTAAAGTCCATTTTTAGATGGATTTTACTTTATTAGATGAACGTTAGAGAGAAAAATTATGAGATGAGGAAAAACTTATAGCAGTTAGAGATCAGTAAAGGATAATGTCCAACAGCTTTATATTTTCATCACCAAAGTTCTGTAACAACTATAGCACATAGTATAATTTCTAGGCTATACCTAACTGTTTTCCGCTTCATCATACTTTTTAAAGGCCTAAAGCACTTCTGATTACAAAAATAAATGGTAATCTAAAGATGATAACACATTTTTACAAAGATTAATATTTAAAATATTAAAATACAGTGTACTAAGAATGGAACTTTAATGGGGGGTTAATAAGCATGATAAAGTATGTGGAAAACTTATATAACAGGAATAAGATCATTACATTCTAAAGATCTATTTTGAACAACCTTAAATCTTCTAACATTAATGTACCTATCTTGTAATATTTCCATATAACTGATGATCCTCTAAGTTTTCTATTAACTGATTAGAAGATCCATAATTCATTATTAAAGTTTTTATCCATATAATTATTGTAGGTCATTGCAGCACCATATAATGTTCCATCACCTTTGTGTGAATTGCCTTTATTTTCTTTGTCGTTTAGTTTATTAAATCTACAATTGTATCTGGTCATAATCTAAGTTGAAGTTGAGATATATCCATAGTAAAAAAGATTAAAATATTAGTTGAAGTATGGATACAGTCCTTATGCAAAACTGAGCTAAAGGAATATGCATAAACAATTGTCCTATTCAGCATTAGTACAGCTCTTCATATCTGTCTTTTTATTTAACCGAGGCAAGCTGACCAGGGGACAGACAATATTGAGCTCCACGGAGCAAAACCTATACTAAGCTAAAATTTAACAAACAGAATGAGATGAGCATATCACTCAAACTGAAACGAAAAACAAAAATAAACAACTATAATAAACCAACCAGGTCAGATGTGGTAAACTGCTATGCGTCCATGGTGGGGGTGAGTCAGGATCAGGAGGCTCATCTTCCTCCTCTGTGTTGGACAGTGTATGGCAGAGCGCTGAGAGCACAGTCGTGGGTGCATCCTCAAAATGGGTCAAGGTAGAGAGTGGCTTGGGAAGCTCAAATTTAGCTATGAGGAGGGTTTTGTTATAATTGGGTAGGGCTTTTTCAGCCTCAAGGTAAACTTTGGGTAGAATGGTAAAGGGGATGGTGTTGTTGCTGGTAATGTGGGTCTTGAGGCCAAAATTTGTGAGCATCGCAACATTTTTGTACTGCCTTTTGGCAAATTTGTGGAACTGGAGGAATTCTTTTTTATGATTTTGTTGCAGGGGGGAAGGACAGGGGTGGGTACCCCCTTGGCCAAGACTGCGACTGATTTTGCTACAGCCTTTTGGAGGGGGTGACAATCAGTGGAGGCAACAGCTCCTTTGGTGTGTTGGTGATCTCTTTGTAAATAATCAGCATCTGAGCATAGATCATAGTTGCAAGTTGGGAATTTAGCTGCATAATCTGCGTTTTGATACATTTCGAGGCCTGGGGCCTTGACTGAGTTAAGGATGTGATTTCTCAAATCATCAACTTCCTCAAAATAAACCAAGGCAATTTAGTAGAAGATGATAGGTTGTTCGGCATATGGGTGGTCTGGATTGGGTGGCTGGGTGGGTTTTTTTTTATTTACTGGGGTCCATGTCGGCTCCTGATTAGTTGGAATAGGAGTGATGGTTTGACATGTCCGTTCCTTTTTGGTTGAATCCATAATAAATGCATCTACCAATTTTGGTGGAGGGGAAAGGATTGTGCCCCATTCAAAAAATTTATTATGTCAGCTATGGGAGCGTCATGGAGGAGTTGAGCATGTGGCTCCAGCTTGGGCTATGGTGGGGCAGCGCCGCTTTGAGTGATCCAGGTAAAAACAAATGGGCAGATCGTGCGCCCCTTATCTACTCTGGCTAAGAAAGGGTGGTCAGGTGCATAGGGGACAACGGTGAAAGGGGGAATCAAGATGGCAATTTTGTTAGATATTGGGAATATGGTTGTAAAGGCGTGAGGGCCCACAAGTTAGTTGGCTCCTTTGGGAAATACAAATTGTAAAATGGGGTCAGCGATATATACTGAAACCCATCTATTATTTCGTTGTATAAAGCTTCAGGGGGAGGTGGTTAAAGAGGCCTGCAAATTGAACCACAAGAGTGGTGTCATCAGGCAACTGGGTGCGAGTGGTTGGGATGGGGGTTTCCTGTAACACCAGGGGAATGTTGGCTGCGATTGCAGCATAGGCTTTGCAAGTGAAGATGAGGTTGAAGTACCCCTTGTAGGGGCAGAAGTTGATAAATCCTGCAGGCTGCATAAGCGCCTGAGCTAATTCTATTATTTGTTTGTCATTGTAGGGGAACAAGTTGCCATATTTGACCCAGAGGCCAAATTGCATCTTGCTTTGGGGGAGTACAATGGGGCTACAAGGTACCATTTGAGAATGTGCAAGGTGGAGGGCGAGATCCTTTGGGGGAATGTATCAACCTGAGGAATTGGGGGGCTTGTCAATCTAGTTCAAAAGTGTTTCCCCACTGGGCGGAAGATGCTAGGGGGATTTGTCACTGCCCATTTTGGAGCCGCAGGCAGTAGGGCTGAGGAAATTGGGGCTTTGCTGTGTGTCAGTTTTTCAGAGTTATTTAGTTCTTCTGTAATTTTAAATTCACTTATATGTGTTATTAAGTGGAAAGAAAGTCTCTTCATATCTGTCTCAGACAACTATTTATTTCTATGCTGTTTAGAGAACTGATGGTAATGTACAATAATTGGAAAAGGGTATATTACTAGAAAGCTCAGAAGATATTTTAGAACTAAGCAGTTATTTTGAGGTCTACAGCCACTAAAAATCTTGAAGCAATCATCTTAAAGTTATGATATGCTTTACAATAGTTGAGAGTTTTGCAGCATTTGGATTGTGGTATGGCAAGAAATAAAAATCTATTCTATTAATTGATCTAGTCTTACCATTGATGAATCATTTACCAATATTACTAGAAGTTCCAAAATAAGATTAAAATAAATAGAGGTCCAAGGGCTATACATCTTATAGGAACATTTAAACCATTGGATATCTAAATGATGGTTTTTATTTATTGCAGATACTTTAGTTTTATACCAGCGCAACAGTAAATGGTACTCTTTGTTTTAAAGAGCGCTATATCATCTATAATGTTTTCCCCTTTACAGTGGGACCCACTTATAGGGGTAATGCTGCATTTAGATGACTTCCCCCCTGAGAGATCCAGGAGGAACCCAATATTTCTGATATGGTGTAAAAATCTATCTAACGTCCATACCATGACTAAAAGAGCTCCTTTATGCTCATAAGATACCTTAAATGACAAATGGTCTGAAGAAAAGTTTAATAAATGTAGATATGAGCGAAGAGCTCAACATACCCTGTCACAGACAAAAGGCAAGATAATCATGAGAGGGTGGAATAAGATTTCTGTTACCTGGTCAGTACTAATAGATAATTTTTTAGTTAAGCCTTAAACAATATAGATTCAATTAAGCTGATGCTTTTGGAAAGGCGTCATGCAGAAAGTTATTACAATTTCTAAGGCCACATTAAAAAAAGCTAATTATTAGTCAGCTATATTTCTAAGAAGAGTCTCTGTAATTCTCCTTTTCCCAGAGAGGTGATGGAGAATTTAAACCTGAATCACCTGGGAATTTGCTACTAATCCTAAAGGAAAAAAGACACCGTAGACAATACCAATGCCTAGATGGCAAAGATATATTATATATAAAACTGTAAAAAAGTCTTTAAGCATGATAAGGTGATGACTTGGATAGACTCCAAGGAGGAGTTCATGACCAACCAATAATTGTAAACCAGGCTTTGTAGTTTTTTTCTAAAAAAGGTCCAAATTCTACTAACAATGGAATGAGATTAGCATTTTTTTTGAAAGTAAAAAAGGACTTCGGTGTTGGATATCGCCTTAAGGAGTTCAGCAGCTAGTTCAGCTTAAAAACAAATCAGTTAAGAATTTAATATATTTTTATTAAAATTGAAGTTGACCAATAGAGAAGTTGTTCTGACAAAAACATTTACTAGGGAAATTAAGAGGATGAGCCATTATATAAGTTAAATTTTATTCAGGAAAGGCTGACCATGAATATACTATTGATTTGGAAAATTAATTCAAAATAATTTAGAAATTGAACAAATTAGGATTAAAAAACTGGATTATATCTATAGCTAAACCGTGCTTATTCCTTCTAACCATGAATATATACTTCTGATAAACACTACAACGGAACACCAAAAAACCATAAGGGCACCCCAGAGGAGCTGAAGCTACCTTCTGTTAACAGCAGGACCACCGGTGGAAGGAAGAGGGGGAGTGTCAGGTGAGGCATGTGCCAAAATAGAACATGAATGAAGTAAAGGGTCTGATGAGAGGAACCAGATGGGGGAACCAGATGACACCACCTGGCAGAGGTGAGATGGCAGGTGGCCAAACAACCAATCCTGGAAATAAACCATAAGGTGAGAGTGGAAGTGACACAAAGCTTCACAGGGTGTTGGGGTAGTGCCAGAAAGAGCGTCAAGGACAATAGTGTGGATCGTCCATAATGCTATTGCAACAATTAAGGCGCGGAGAGAAGGGTGGATAGGGAGGTTAAGGAATGGACGAAGATTGATTAGACAGGCTGAAAGTCTGTCCTTGTTCCTGGCAAAAGAGGAGTATAACATCCTAACAGATCGCCTGTGATTGAGGGCAATCTTCCAAGTGATGGACTAATGACCAGTATTGAAAACACAAAATGCATGAATACTAAGAGGTGTTGGACTGCTCATCAGTCTGGTGCATCTTTCTCAAGCATCTCCACACATGAGCGCAAATCTGGGGTTGTAAGAGAGGATGGTGGTTGTACCACCATATGTCCTTTTAGGCCTCCAGAGAATAAGGGATGTCCAGCACGTCAAGGTAATCCTAACGGGCAATGATGGGGGGACAATGGGCTACAAGGTTATTTAAAATGACTTTCCCACAGACTTCTTGCTTGAAACGGGGAGCTGGGCGACCCCTCTGGGCGGTTTGTCCACTGATGCTGATCCTCCACTCAGCGCTCCACATATAGAGGAGAATTTGTCTGAAGTGGGCGACGTCCCATTCAGTCCTGCAGCAGAGGGATGAGAGGCCAGATAGCTAAGTAGAGAATTGGGGTGGGTAGGATTGTGCAGCAAAATAGGCGGGCAAAATTGGAGCAGGCTGCGCGTGACCAGTGCTGGTCTGAGATTGTGGGTTTGGTGACTGCAGCGATCCAGGTGCCAAATATTTTGGCGGCATGGGCCTCAAAGATGAGCAGAACCATACCACCACTATGGAGAGGGTCAAACATGACAACCAGGAGTACCAGGGGAGGGCGGCCTAACCAAAGACACCCTTGTAGGGGGGCATAAAAAGAGTGAAGAAATAGGGGAAAAGGCGATGGCATGGACCACAAACCAGACTTTCAAAAGGAGCATAGAGTTGGCAAGCACAACCCAGCCTGTGAGGATAGTCTGGTGGGCTCTGAGGGAGCGATGCGCTTTGTGACGTTATCTATGATGTGGTGCTCCATTACCAATGAGGCGAACCCTCATACCTCCAGCCACACCCCCAAAAGGCGCAACGGACCAGAAGTGGGTCTTGGCACGAAAGGGAGTACAAGTGGGGCAGTATTGGATGGCTGAGGCACATAAAACAGAGAGCTAGCTGCTGAAGAAGGCTGACTTCAGGACGCTGGTGCCCAGCGGCTTAGCACTGACTGATATGAATGATTTTAGTTTTGGAGGCGTTAAGTGCAGCGTAAATTACCCTGGAGTAAACCTGGATAGTAGCCTCAAGCGCGCGTGCATCTTGGTTGTTAGACACTCCAATCACACAATCATCAACAAAATCCAACATCTTAACCAGTGCTTCGCCTTGCACATGGACACCAGCAAGGCGGGCATTCACATTGTGTAAAAGTGGGTCAACGCTGATTTGTATAAGAATGGACTTAAAGGGTCCCCTTGGCAGAGACCCCTTTGAGGGTGAAACACTTCAGTGAGAAAACCAAGGCCATGCACAGCTATAATGGCAGACCGTGAGCAACATCACTCAGTTTATGAACCAGTGGGGGAGGTGGAATTTGTGGAGGCAGGTTTTGAGGTTATCCCATTTGACCCTATCATAAGCTTTTTGTTGGTCTAAGAACACAAGCGCCTAGTAGCCGTGAATTGGCAGACATCGGCTACAGTGTGCATTTTGTCCCATATTGACCACTTGGGGATAAAACCGAACTGCTCAGAGGAGATTAATTCAGAAGCAACTTCCCCAAGGCGGTTGGCCATAATTTTAGTGAATAACTTAGTTCTGTTTTAGTAAGTGATATGGGGCTCCAGTTCACCAAGTCCAGCTTGCCCCCTTTCTTATACAGCGTTATCATGTAGGCCTCCTGTCCCCCTAGGAAGGAGGTGCGTTTATAAAAAGACATTTGTTTATTGAGGCAAGCATTAGAAATTAGAGATAATTAAAATATTTCTTGTAGAACACATATGAAATCCCATCTGGACCAGTGAACTTTCCTTTACGGTGCACCACAAATGGCATACCAGAGTTATTATGAGTAATTAGATTCACTAACTCCAGATATTGGGAAATGGTGCGGATATGTGCGCCATTAAGAAACTCATCAATTGCAACAGGTTTGACAGCTTTGGAATTATACTATTCAGAGTAAAAGTTATGAGTTTTGACTGCCACTTTGATTGGAATTCTGCGATGGAGTTGTCCAGCCGCCTCACCTGTGTGCAGGCCAAGCTCCATCATGGTGTGAAGAATTTGTGGAAAAAATAGGCGGAGCATGTGTTACCCACCATTATATTTTTTGCCTTGAACTAAACACAAACGCAATGTTTGTGTTAAATTACCAGAGTGTTGATATGAGCATACATTCTGTCAACTTATAACCCCAAGCCGGGCTGTACCCTGCTGCTGGGGCCAAAGACTTGAGGTGGTCCACTTCCACTAGTGTGTTCTTAATGACCGCTGAAGTGACAGTATGTGCCAATATTGTTTTTTTTTTAGTACTAGATGGTCCCAACCCAAGGGGGGATTCATCGATGTATGTGCCAATATTGTTTTGTTACATCATTAAGTTAAGTTTAGCCAATAAATAAAATTACAATATATGATAGTCCAGTAACTTAAGTAAGACCAAACTTGAGTAATAAGCTAAAAGCTTTTATCTCCAGTTTTATGAATATTGTAATAATATGTTTCTAAGCTCCCCCATTTGGAAATAAATGTTATGGCCCATTTTCTATAATATAGTTTGTGATTTTTTTCGCCATTGATGTAATGTTATTACTACCATCATGACACTCCTTGGTATCATCCTGAGGATGCTTAGACCATACCCAACGTTAGTCTAAAGTATTCTTCAGGTCAGGGCGAGCGTTTAACTTGATGCCTTCAGGCTTAGAATTTCCTCATTATTCTTGCAGCTTATATCAGTAGCTATGTCCTGAGAAATGACAGTATTATAGCAAAGTCATTTTTAAAGATAATTAATAGTATACTGATGCACAGCAATCTGTTTGAGAAAAAAAGCCACTTAAGATTAAACATATGATGACGCCTCTGAGAAACAGCTTCTACAACATAAAATAACTACCTAGTATATATAGTATGGTTTAACTGAAGATTTTAATGAGATAAAGATATCTACATTGGCTAATACCATGATGGCTTTAAAAAGCTAACAAACCAAAGAGACAAGTTAAAAGGACATTAGTTAATTTACTTAAAAAAATTCATGAATTTGACTCATAAATGATTGGCAATCAAAAGACAGAATTTCCTTTGACTGAGGAGAGGATTTTATACCAAATGCTGTGGATTCCAATGCACAATGGAGGGCAACACTACATACAAATGGGTTTGTTCTTGTACTGCACCATCTGATCAAAAATTTTCAATCTGATAAACCTTAAATGCACAACTGGGATATCCAGTATTGTACACCAAAGCAAGTTTTGCAAAGCTCAAATAGTTAAGTGTTCTAGCACTTTGCTTTGAAATAAAAATGCCACATATAACATTGATCCGATCATGACTGAGGGGGACATTATTCTTTTAAAAGTACTAGTTTGGACGCTTTATCTATCTAAAAAATCTAAAATAATGACTTGAGGATTGTAAATTGTTTTCTGAAAAATCACAATTTAAAGTTTCACCATAGTTTTCTTTAAAAACTATAATAAATATTTGCTGACCTCTGACATCTATGATGTGAACTTTTAAGATATTACACAGACTCAAATTCTATTAGCTCAGTAAAATAATTGGAATTATAACTATATATAAGTGCTGCTTTTTTGGTTGATAAAATCATAGGACTTTTAAAAAGACATTATTCACTAATAAGATCTTTTTTAGGATAAACAATACTAAATTGGATTTAAGTGGGTTTTGAACTGAAAATTAGTCATAACAAAGGTAAGATGATGCACGTGAGTTTAATGATTAGGAAGAGACCAAAGTGCATTTATATACAGGATAGCATGTACTAAAATTCCTCTAAACACAAAGAAAAAGTCAAAATTAGGAGAGTTTTTAACCTAGAGAACTCAGATAAAATTGTAATAGTATATTAATTATTGCAGCTGTCAGAAGTTTCATCCTTACTTATTACCTATTCTAAGGCACTACAGTAGTAAACTTAATAATATCTTAGCTTCTTACATAGCGATCTATAAGTATGTAACTTTTTGACTACTGCTCAGTGTAGTTATTGCGTTTACCACACAGGTTCTTATGTGCGTTGTAAAAAAATAATGATTGAATTTATGCTAAATATATGCATTAGTTGTTCTAGATGAAGACTGACATCCTAGTTGAATATTCAACCAATATTGAGCACAGCTGCCTCCAACGCAACTCTTCTAATCTTGGAGATATTATGATAAACTGAGGGAACTCCTCTATCTAACGCTTCCTTCAAATGTAACTTAATATTGGAATTTAACCTATTTTAGGTTCAGACTTCCCAGTTACTCTCTTGATGCAGGACCCCACGGAGATCAGAACCAGAAATAAGTAGCCAGAGGATATCTGATCCTCTCAAACTCAACACCAAGATTAAAATTACAACAAATGTAAACAGGCTAAATATTAGATAATATTATTCTAAATTAATCTTGATCTAATCTTGCTTAAGGTAGCGGTGGTTTTAGGGCAAAAGGCGCACAACTTTTCAACTGACTCACTGGGAATTAATTAATCATTCTTCGCGACCTTTAACCCTTAAAATTAACATTCAAAAATATCGGGTTCCTTCATCTTAGTTAATCCCCAGTAGGGTAACCTTTGCAGTTCAGCAGCCACCCATTAGTGTCAGGAACCAGGTATGGATTCTATAGGTGCTGCAATGCTTGATTACACCAACGAACATAAATAACGTTAAAAACGCTTAGATAGCTTTGGAAATAAGACCCTAATTGTTCAGAACCTCTACCTGAACAATCCGCCATAGTAATCCAACTATTGGGTATCAATCCTCATTTAATTACATATATATCATTGTTGGGGATGATCCCAACAAAACATTAAGCGAAACCAATTATAAGTTACATCCCCTTGGTTAATTGCAAGTAATGATTTTGTTAGCAACCATCGCAAACATAGACTAATAATTAAAAATCTTTATTTTGTTTAATCTGTAAGCAAGATGGCTAATTTGTCAAATATAAACAACATACTTTAAAACTATAGTGATTAGGGGCAATCACTGTTTCATATTTTCATTTCATTCTTCTTTATATAAACAACTACTATCAGCTTTATGATTTTATTTAACTGAGGTAAGCTGACCAGGGGACAGACATTACCGAATATATGTGAAACTAAGAGAATAACTAAGAAATATAAAAATTGGGCACCCCAGGGTACTCAAGTTACCCCTGTTGCCAGCGGGACTGCCAGGTATGGGGGGTTGGTGCACTACTCTGAGGGGTTTCCCCTGATATGGAGCAGGTGTGAAGGAAAGGGTCTGCGTGGAGGAACCAGAGTGGGAACCATGATTCTATGAGCGCTTTTTGTCTTGGTCTCATATATCCATAGAGCCAGGCTTGGAAGTGCTCTAGTAAGTGGACATGGAATCTGTTAATAATCCCATGAATGGTTGGGACCAAGCCCTTGAACGCATCTAATGAAATTGTGTGTATTGTCCACATTACAATGGGTATTATTAGGGAGTGGAGGGTAGATGGGATTGGTGACTCGATCTGGAGCGCGAAGATACTCTTTGATATCGAGAATTCCTGTTCGTTTTGAATCCTGAGCAGGCGTGCGACTTCCTGCCATATAGCTTTGGTTGGGGGGCATGTTTCTAGGCGGTGATGTAGGGATCCCTCCCCTCCACATACTGCACATGTTTTGTGGAGGTAGTTGGAGCGGTCCGCCATCCTATAGGTCCTTCTCAAACAGCGCCAGGCGTTTGCTCTTATCCTTGGTTGTAGGAGTGGGTGGTGTGTCATTTTCCACATTGCTTTCTGTGTGGTTAAATCATAGGGAATGTCCAGCATATCTAGGTATTCTATCCTAGCTATGCTTGGGGGTTGTTGAGCATATCCCTCTGGGGGTAGTTTTCTGGGTTTCTTAATTTGAATTGGGGGCTGGGTCATCCCCTTCCCTGTATAGTACCCATGTTCTCTATGGTCCATCCCATATGGCGGATAGTTTGGAGGATATGTTTGAAATGAGGGGAGGTTCCATGTGGACCCATTGCAGTAGGGTGCTTGGCAAGGTATGAAAGTAGTCTGGGTGGACTATGTGGGTTGGTTAAGTTGAGCGCCTGTACAAAGTTAGTCCTTGCTGCTCTGGACCAATGTTGTTGTGGGAGGTCTGGAGCAAGGATTTCCTTTATCCAGGTACCTAGGATGTGATTGGCATGGCTCTCAAAATCTATTAGTCCCATGCCTCCGCTTGAGCGTGGGCCAAATAGTGTTTCCATCCGTATAGGAGGGTGAGAGCCAGGCCACAGCCAGCCCTGGATAAGCGCGCGAATTGAGGTTATAAAGGTAGGTGAGAAGGCTATCGCATGGGCCTGGTACCACAGTATTGGGAGGATGAGCGAGTTAGCAACTGTAACTCGTCCTGTTAGTCCTGGGGTTTTCCCTTGAGGGAGGCGACGCGTTTGGGTACCCATTGTAACAGGTTACTTTCCATTGTCTCATTAGCATATCCCCCTGATTCTAGCCAGTTCCAAGGTGTCAGACAGGAGTGGTGGTGAGAGGTGTTGCAAAGGGTAATTGGGTTTTTTCTTCGAGTGTTGGTGTGAGGTTCTGATGTTGTGGCCCAATTGTTTGTGTATTTGCCTAAGAGGATGATTTCTGTCTTCCTTTTGTTGAGTGATGCATTGCTCACCTTGGAGTATTCCTTATGAGTGTGTTCCAGCTGTCGGGCATCTTCATTGTTTGCTATACCTGCTACGCAGTCATCTGCAAAGGCCAGTATCTTGACTGTTGGTTGTCCTTGTGCGGTTATCCCCATGAGATGTGAGTCAGTTACTCAGAGGAGCGGGTCAAAGCTGAAATTGTATAGCAGTGGGCTGAGAGGATCCCCTTGTTTGAGCCCTCTGTGTGGTTTAATCTTGTTTGTTAGGAATCCAGGGCCGCATACAGCCATGGTTGCAGATTCTGTTAGGAGCATCGCCCATTTTATGAATATTGGTGGGAGTTTGAAGGCATGTAGACATTCTTTTAGGTATGGCCAGCTAACACGGACATACGCCTTTTCCTGATCCAAGAAGACCAGGGCACCAGTTGCTTTGGATTGGCAATTATTTGCAACAGGGTGTATGTTGTTCCAGATTGATCGCCCTGGTATAAACCCAAACTGGTTGGGTGATAGTGCGACAGATGCATTTGCGCCTAATCTAGCTGCTAAAATTTTTGTTAGAATTTTTGTGTCAGTGTTGGAGAGTGCAATTGGGCGCCAGTTGGCCAGGTCCAACTTGTCACCCTTTTTATACAGGGTTATAACGTAGGATTCTTGGCCTCCTGGTAATAGGCGTGTTTCCAACAAACTCTGGTTCATTGACGCCAATAGGAGGGGGGCGATTTGTTGAAAATATTTTTTGTAAAATTCGTAGGGTATCCCATCAGGCCCTGGGCATTTCCTACGTGGTGCACCGCGAATTGTTTCCCAAAGCTCCTCCCGTGTAATAAGGGATGGTATATTGTAATTTGGTGGTGTACTTTGTATCTTGGCAGTTTGAATAAATTCTTTATTTTTTTGTGGATCTGTTGGCATATTGCGATATAATTTGGTGTAATAGCGGTGTACTTCCACCTTGACCTCCTCAGGGTCAGTTGCCACAGTGCCGTTGGTCTTTCAGACCTGTGTGCACATGGGCTGGTTTCCGCGGGAGTGGAATTGGCGGAAAAATATGTCAAACAGGTTTCGCCTTCCTTTATGAACTTACCTTTGTTCAATACTTTGATTCTGTGTTGGTGTTCAAAGATGAGATTGTTAAGTTGGGCTGAAATTTCTGCCCATTTGCGTCCCCAATTAGGGCTATAGCCAGATCTCAGAGTATTTATTTCCAGATGGTTTAGTTCTTCCAAGGTACGCTTGATTGTGGCTGTGTCCGCGGTGTAATTGCGTGATGCAATATGTCAGGTTATGTTGATTAAATCTTTTTTGAAATTTTCCCATGTTCCGATGGGATCTGAAGTGAATGGGGCTGTGAATTCTGGGTTTGTAGCCTTGTTCTCAACCCAGCCAGATATCTCAGGCAATCTTATATTTTCTGGGTGTAGCTTTCTCCAAGGCGACACCTGTGTGTGGGATTGGGTTGGCGCTAACTGCATCGTAACTAATTGGTGATCAGAAAAACTGATCTTTTTTGTTGTAAATTTGGAGATTCTTGAGTGGTGGGATTGTGGGATGAGGATGTGGTAAATACGACTCATTGATATGAGCAGTCCCTCACATATGTTGGGTCTTGTCATATGGGGAAGAATTGGTGAATTGGGAGGAAGAGCATCCTGTAAGCCAAGAGATGCCTTCATTGTGCGATATTCAATATGTACAGGTGGGTATCCCCTGGGATTAGGCCATCGATATGTATTGGGGTTATCCCAGCAGTTGAAATTGCCTAACATGATGATATCTGGTGGGAGGGTGAGGGTAGAAATTTTTTCAAAATTTTTTTCTCTCGGTTGCAGTGCACGGTGTGTAGATACATGCTAACAAAATTATTCATCTTGGCATGTGATTGTTGCTACCAGGACTCGACTGTGCAAGTGTGATGAAGAATTTGTAATTTTAAACACACACACACACACACACACACACACACACACACACACACACACACACACACACACACACACACACACACACACACACACACACACACACACACACACACACACACACACACACTTGTTTTGGACTATCACCCCACAGTGAGATGTCCATACTGATTGTGATGGTGCGACCCTGGTTGACCGGGATTCTTCTTCCACTTGTAGGCAGTGGGTTTCTTGGATGGCCAAGATGTCTACAAAAGGTTTTTGCAGGAATGTCAGCTTTTTGGCTTAAGACATATGAGCCCTGGCTCCCGCGATATCTAACGTCTCTATTGACACTGAGGTGCCCGTGGCGCCTCAGGAGCAGTTGGGAGGACCCTCTGGTCCTATCCCACCACGGCTCATTTTGGCCATGCTCCGCGTCTGTACTCCAACTCTTTCACTGCCGTTGTTGGTTCCCTTGATCTGACCCAATGATTCAAGGAATTGCAGTTTTTTGCATTTGCATCAACTTTTCCTGCACAGGTCTCATGTTGATTTGATGCGGGTTATTGATTGGATTTTATATTTTTGAGGTTCAACTTTGTTGCATTGTGCACCACATTTTCACCCAAATTGCGGTTGCATTGTTCCTCAGTATGTTCATGACTGATGACGCTTTGTGGCTCAGTCTGGTTACTGTGAAAATTTTTGACCTGGGCATATTATTCTGTTTGGTTGGTTTGGTAAATATCTGAAATATCCTCCTGAATTTGTCCATGGTTAATGGCGGATTCCACGTAGCCGCCGCTTCAGCCGCTGCTCTCTTGCAGGCTTTTTGTGCTGCTTTACGCTGTTTACTTGTAACTGGGTCCACGATGGAGTATAGTCCATCTTCACCACAGCGGAATGGGTGGTGGCCATCAGTCATTTTAGCGAAATTTTCACTATCTTCGTCCATAGCTTCTTCACAAAAATCATTTTCAATTAAGCCCTCTTTTACAGGGCATGCATGTTCCTTGTGGCCCAGTGAGCCACAATGGTGACAAATGGGTGGTGCGCTTTCTGGTGTAACTTGGAATGCAGACAACTGGCCCCCATCTACAAAGTGAAATTCTGCTGCGCGGGTTTTCTGGATAAATCCTCTTCCACTTCTGGGAAGGGGTTGATTACAGCGATAGCTTTGCCTGTGCACAGGTCGGGCATCAAGCAAAATCGCTGTAATTCAAGTTGTTGGATTTCTCCGTAGGCCACAAGACCTTTGTGGAGCTCCTCCTCGATTACCTTATGAGGAAGTTTGGTGGGGAGCGAGTCAAAGGAGATGAACAAACTTTTTGCTTTGTTCCATCTGGTGCGCGCAGTGCACACAATTTTTTTACCTTAGGGAGGGCAATTTACACGCAGATTTTTGCTGTAGCATCGGCTTCATCAGCTGTTTCAAAACCAATATTGATCCAGCCATGGCCCATGTTGTTGGTGGCTATGTACACCGCGTGAGGGAAAAGTGAGGGCTGTGCCTCACATGTTTTCTCCCACAGGGTTGGCGACTCATCCCCAAGGAAGAGTCTGATCCCATGTTCCACCTTTGACATAGGTTAGTTGAATTGAATGTACATGTATTGCGCGTGCTTTACAGTAAATACCATAATTCCAGATGGTGTCTGAGTTTGCGATTTCTTTGCAGATTGGGTTCCTGGTCCCCTCCAGGGCGTTTCTTGCCCTTAGTTGCACTGTTAAGCGCACCGCTTGCCGCGACGCTCGCCCATGTTGTATTATTTTTGTTTTTAAGTCGCCCATCTTTCCTGTGTGTGATTATCCAAATTTGCTGTTCAAATCAAATCGTAGTAACTATAGTTATTATTACAAGAAAGAAAAGCCACTATCAGCTTTATAATACAAAGAGGAAATGCAAATATCAAGAATATATTCAATGGATTTAATCTTTATTAAGCAGATTATGCTTCATTTATCTTATGAAGTATCATTTTTTAGTAGATAGGGATGCATCTGGAAAGTTAACAAAATTTGATTTATTGTTAAATAAGTAAAAAAATTAGACCTGATGTGTATAGAAAAATGACACCTTTAAGCACATTAACATGCTTTCAAACCCTTGGACGCACTTTAGAAAAATAAAGCTTTGAAGAAGAAACAGGAACGGCTTTTAAGTGTGCTAAACCAGTATTAGGCGTTGGCCACCATATTGGAGGCAAACCTTTTGAATTTTCATGGACTAAAGGAATGCATACATTCAAGCCTTCATTAAAATAACCAACTAAGGCTTGCTCATAATTCTAGGTTTATAAATCTACTCACTTCAACATAATAAAACTAGAATAACTGGGTAGATCAGATATATGATGGATATAATTCCTATAGTAAAACACGTTATCCTAAAATAAAGAAAATGAGCCATGACCTCATAGGGATGAAATAGACTGTAAAAAAGCTTCAATTTTGCATATGGTAGGGGCCATAGGAAGCTCTAGGGCTTCATTCTATTCTAAGATAATTTAGTTCCTCATGTCAATAATAATATTTCTAATGCCACTATTAACTTCCAAATAAAGTGTTAATTCTCAAAAAATGGCTTGAATCCGCAAAGTTGGTTTACACAGGGTATTAGCCACTAAGCAACCAAATCAGATGATATGAAGATCGCTGAATCTAATAAAAAACCTGATAAATGATATATAAAGCAATCGCCCCTATTGACACTTTATTAATCTTCTAATAGTCGCAGACTTATCTGCAGAAACCTCCCAAAAGACCTCTCTCCTCAAACTTTCTTTCAACTCTAAAATCTTGTCCCTTAAGCTGAATGCATCCTATGCTGGGTGATCCCCTATTCTTTTTCCTTTTCTAGGAGTTTTCATCTATCTTGAAATCTCAGTGTAATTTCCCTTGATTCACTGAGCGGTCAACACTTTAATTGATTCAAATTTCATACATATATCTTTTCCATCAATCTCAAGACTCATCTCAACTCAAATTTCAGATCAACCAGATTGTATAGCATATCCTTCAGTCATATGAACTTCTCAACATTACCCCCTTTGACTGGATGATATGCTCCTATTGTTTATATGCTCAAAGTAACATTGTGGGAACTCAGTTGATAATCTGACACCCTGTAGGTTCCTTAATGGTGTAGGCATCCATGCCAGTATTCTCAATTATCTCAAGCGGGCCAGCTCAGATATTAGAGAGCTTTTTTCCTCCCCAAATCCGTGATGATAACAGAATAAGACATGATCTCCTACAGCAAACAGCAGAGATCCGCTACATCTTTTCTGGTCAGCCACCTGATCAAGAATCTTCTTGGCAAAACTGATGGAATAGGCTTCCATTTGTAGCTTGATCAGCGTTTCTTTTAGATTACTAAATATTGCTGGGGTTCCACACCACCAGATTCCTCTACACACGAGTAAAGCAGGGCAGGCAGAGCTGGATGTTGACAATGCAGCAGTTGGAAGGGACTCTTGCTAGTGGACGAATGATAGCTGATATTATATGCAATCACAGCTGTAGGTGGAAGTTACTTCATTCCAAGGGTTGATCCATTACCAACTTACAGATTATGTTCACTAAGGTTCTGTTGACCTGTCAAAACATCCCATTTGATTCTGGATGGTAGAGTGTAGTCAAAACTCCGCAGGCCGTCATCAACTCGTTCACCTTGGGAAAGATGTGCAAAGTGAAATTGGTTTTGTTGTCCGTTAAAATGAACTATGGGCACCCATGTCATTGTATAACGCACTCCATAATAAACTTGGCTGTAGTGACCGCTCCTAAGTTGTTAATTGCTTTGGCCTCCACCCATCTTGTTAAATGATCAATTGTGACAATTTTATACTTAGATTGGTTGGTGCCAGTTGGCAGAGGTCCCACTACATCAAGGGAAACGTTGTGCTAGGTGAATTGGGGCTTAACCAGCTGTTATATAGTCTTCTTGTGGAATGGCTTTTCCACTTGATACTATGGTAACAACTTACCATTTCCAGCACATTGTAATGCATGCTCTCCCAGTAGTAATGGGGTCGCAAAAACTCCAACTTTTATCATACTCCTCCATGTCCTACGGCCCAATGAGCATCAATAATAAAAGTGGATCTAGCTGAAGGTTTAGGGAAACTCAGCGTCAAGTCTTCAATCCGCTTATATAGTTCCCCCTCGCATAGAAAAGTGTTCTCCTTGAGCCTGTCTAATACCTTGATCACCTGCGGCAAATCATCCTGGTATTTGTTCGCTACCATCTTCTCATACATTATGTTGGCTAAATCTGCTGTAATAGTGACCGTTGGCAGCCAGGAAATACAATCTGCATTTTGATGTTTTTCTCCCAGATGTTGTATAATCTCGAAATCATACACCTGGAGCTTCAGTGCCCAACTTGCAAGCCGTCCTTCCAATTAACGCAGATTATGCAGCCAGCGCAAGGAAGCATGATCTGTCACCACTTGAATTTTACCCCATGCAGATATACCTGAAACTGTTTGTATGCATAAATCACTGCCAAGCACTCCCTCTTGGTCACAATGTAGTTTTGTTTGTGAAAGTTCAAAATTTGACTGAAAAACTTGACAGGGTGTCCACACCGTCATCATCCTCCTGGGATAATACTGCCCCTATAGTGTAGAGCGATGCATCCAGTTGTACTATGAATTGTTTTTCAAAAGAGGGATGTTGAAAAATGGGTGTGCTCATTATTGCAGTTCATTACATATCAAAAGCCTTTTTGCATTGTTCCATCCAATCAAAAGAGAAATTTTTCTTCTACACCTCAAAGAGCAGTGCCAATACAACTGAAGTTAGGAATGAACTGTTAATAGTACCTGACCATCCCCAGAAACTCTTAAATAGCCCATTTATTACCTGGGCGGGTCATCTTGCTTATCAGTCTACCTTTGTAAGCTGCGGTTTAAGCCCTTTTGAATCCACTACAAACCTGAGGTATTCTAATTGTTCTTTAAAAAAACACTTCTGAGACTTGATTTTTTTTAGTACTAGATGGTCCCAACCTGAGGGGGGATTCATCGATGTTTATTGAATTACGCCTGGGCTTCTAAGAGCCTGAGGCGAGGGAAGGGGAGGGAGGAGGCATCGAGAAAGGGAGGGGGTTTGCGCGCCAGAGCTGTGCTGCAGTGACAACTGAGCGGGGGAGAGTTGGCGACATAGTGCAGACCTTCAGGGCCATCTCAAAGTGTACCTGAAAGTGGGTGATCATGTGTGGAAGGGTCCACACCTGCTGGTCAAAGGCAGCACGAAGGAAGGAGTTATGGATGGTCCAGATGGCTGTGGCATAGGCGAGGACACGGAGGGGTCGGTGGCAACCAGGCAATGTCTGCTCGAACATGAGGTCTTGCACAGGGTGTCCATACCAGGGCTGAGCATGGAGGAGCGCGCGGGCTTTGGCCAAAATGCGGCGACACCTGGACAGGTGAAAAAACTATGGAGGTGGGAGTCAATAGGCTCCACACAGTGGGGGCAGCTTCGGTGCTGGAAGGTAGGGCCAGTCCGGTCCCCTGTCCTGTATGAACAGTGGAGCACCCTCCATAAGGTGTTGGAAACCTTTGCTGACAGGATGGGGTGATAGACGTCCTTCCACAATTCCATAAGGTCAAATCTCACGGAGGGAGGGAGGGGAGCTCAAGGAGTCTTGGGCGGATGGGAGGACGATCTTGGGGGTTGAGGCGAGTTATGACAACTTGTCCATTAAGCACAATTGTATGGCGATGGGGGCTGAGGCCAGGGCCTTCCCTTCTGTATGGGAAGGCATGGTGGATCTGCGCGACTACTCGTTTCAGGGCAAGGAGAGCCTGGTTCCAGTAGGGGGATGAGGATGGTTTTAGGCGATGGCCTGGGTGGTTTGTGAGCCACTCCCCTAATGAGGTCAGAGATGCTCTAGGAAGACCCAGAGCTGCAGAAACTGACTGGCGGAGGGCGGGCGCCCATTGGGGCATGGGGGTCGCGTCCCAGCAGACAATCGGCCATAGGAACTTCAGGAAGATTGTGGTGGCGTGGGATCGCGTGTCCAGAAGCCCTAGGCCCCCTTCATTGAAGGGTCGGGCAATGGTTGAGAGGGCCATTGGTGGATGGTTTGAGCCCCAGATCCAACAGCGGAGGAGTACATTGAGCCGCGTATAAAAGGCATCTGTGAATGGGCAGACGTGCGCTAGGAACCAGACTTTGGAGAGGAGGAACACATTGGCCATCAGAGCTCGACCCTGGGGGGTGATGTGACGCCGGTTCCAGCTGGCAATCCTGGAGTTAACTGCTGTGAGAAGCAAGTCCTCATTGTCTTTTAGCGCAACTCCTTGTTGGTTGGTGAGAACGCCCAGGTGACGGAAGGTACCGCGCTCAGGTTCAATACCAGATGGTGGGCGGAAGGTGGGGGAGCCGACCTGTACAACTGTTGTTTTGGAGGTGTTGACCATGGCGTTGGACGCCTTGGTGTACCTCTTAATGGTCACAGCAGCGAGGGCAACATCCCCAGGGCAGCCAAATGCAATGGCTGTGTCATCTGCAAATGCCATGGTGCGTGTGGGGGCTTTACCTGGGACCAGAATCCCTGTTAGCTTGTCCTGTAAGGAGGCCAAGAGGGGGTCAAGGGTGATGTAAAAAAGGATAGGGCTCAGGGGGTCCCCTTGCCGGAGACCTTGTTCAACTGGTACTGCCACTGTAAAACCCTTTGGCGCCAGGACTCTGGTGTGGAGCTGGTCATAGAGCGCTGATATCCAGCGCCTATCTGCGGGGGAGATGGAAGCGGGCCAGGGAAGCATCAATATACTTTCAGGCCACCCGATCATATGCTTTCTCCATATCCAGGAGAGCCACAAAGCCATTCACCTTACGAGAGTTAGCAGTCAAAGTCACGTGAAGGTCATTATAGTTGTCCCATAACGACCTCCCCAGAATAAAACCGTGCTGGGATGGGGAGAGGCGAGGTGACACCCATTTGGTGATTCAGTTGGCCAGAAGCTTCATGAAGAGCTTGTGGTCTGTGTTGATCAACGCTATGGGGCGCCAGTTCGCCAGGTTCTCACGGTCTGATTTCTTGTGAATGAGGGTCGTGATTGAGCCTCTGGAGTCAGGGAGGACCTCGCCATTCACCAAGAGTGCAGCGAAGAGGTCGCGGAGGGTTCTGGCTATCAACGCAGGTTCCAGAAGGTACACCTTGAAGGGTATTCCGTCTGGGCCTGGGGCTTTAAGTCCTGGGGATTTCAGAAGGGTTTCCATCACCTCCTGGATGGAAATAGGCGCCAGTAGAGCCTCATCAGCCTGTGGGTCAATGGGCGGCTCTGGAGCCCACCACAGGAAGTCTTGGATGTCCGACGGGTCCACCTGGGTGGCATGGAAGAGGCTGGAGTAGAAGCGGTGTAGTTCCTGCATGATTTCCTCCTTATCCGAATTGGTTGTAGTGCCCAATCTTCAGTGCAGTAATATCCTGCACTGTTGACTGGGTTTCTGTTTCTGAAAGAAGAAGCGGATGGGGCGTTCCCATTGAGCATAGTAATGAGATGTTGTAAAGTTTGCTGCCCATTCTTCCTGCAGTGTGAGCTCCAAGCGGAGTGCTTCCTGCGCCACTTCCCAGTCTTCCAACCATCTGGGAGAGGGCGAAGGCTGGAAGTTTCTCTCCAGATGTCTGATTCTGGCTTCCGCCCTTTTGACTCTGGCGCAAGCTGCGGTCATTTGGGCTTTGGCACAGTTGTAAGCAACGCGGGTGATGCCCTCCTTGGTCACCGCCCATCTAGCCTTGTGGTCAAGAAGGTGGGGAGGGGGGTGAGAGTCTCCCGGATGGTCATAGACAGCTTCTCCTTAGTGAAGGGGTTGTTGAGAAGAGCTGGGGCTACCCTATGCCTGAACCTACGTGACAGTCTAAGCGTGGTGGTGAGGAAAATGGTGAGTGACCTGTGATCACTCAGATGGTTGTCACGAGAGATGGGAGAGGAGAAGCGGCCAATTTTCAGGGGGCCAATCAGTGCCATATCTATGCGTGACGCTGACTGGAAAGCTCCTCCATCATACTGGATCCTAGTCATGCAACCTAGGCCAGACGCGGAGGGTGGAAGCGCATCTATAAAGCCACTCAGGCGAAGGAAATCCTGGAGGCGACTTGATCCAGGGGTTTCTTTTGCTGCAGGGGGTAAGAGTCACGGACGCGACTTATAGTTGTGTTGAAATCTCCCGAGAGGACTGTATTCCGTGGGAGATTGAGTTGGACGAGATCTTCCAAGAGCCGATTTTGCTCCTGACCTGCATTAGGCAGGTAGATGCTTGCAGCGAAGAAAGAGAAGTCAGGAGTGGTGAGTTTGGCCAGTATGAGGCGGCCACCTAAATATTGTGAAAAAGAATGGGTTTTAACCTGGGGATTCAAAACAATAAGGGCGGCATAGTTTATCCAGAAGGAGTTGCCTCCAAACTGTTCATTCCATAAAGATTGTTCGTGGGGGAGGATATGGGGCTCTTGGACAGCAGCGATGTCAATTTGTGCTGACCTGAAGTTTCGGAGGAGGTGGGCTCTCCGCTTATAGTCCCGCAACCCATTTGCGTTGATGGATTACAGGGCCAGGGTGCTGCCATGGGGACTCATAGCTGTTCCCCTCCATGTCCTGGGGGTTGCCAGCGCTTAAACCTGCTGCTGTGAGGCGGCTAGTTTTGAGTCCTTTAGCTTGACTATTAGCTGCAATCCGTGAGGAGCTGAGGGTTCTGAGGGGAAGGAGAGGGTGGGGGGCGGAGGACCCAGTAAGCCAGCCTAGGATGCTGCCCTCGCTCCGTTGCAGGAAGAGGACCTGAGGGTGCTCAATGGTGACCTCCGCGGTGTCCCCATTTGATGAGTCTGAGCCCATATTCACTTCCTCCAACACTGCAAAGGATCCGCGTGAAATGGACTGTGGGGTTGGGGTAGGACTCTTTGAGGTGGCACTTCTACCGCAGGCCGCGGGTTGCCAGTCCATGCTGGTGGGCATAGCTCCATTGGGAGCTGAGGGTTGATGCGATAAATCTCTGGTGGAGGCTGGTGGGGGTGCCGCGGAGCCCTGAGTGGGGGTGGCTGACGAGGGGCACCCTGTGGGAGATGCCTTGCGCTTGGTGAGAGAGGGAGTTGACTCTGGGAGATTGGAGGGGGTGCCCACTGGAAGGGGGGCATGAGCGCGAAGGTATCCCATAGCAATAGTGGGGTTAGCTGTTTCAACTGCTAGGCGTAAGGCCTCAGGGGACAGGTCTTGAACGTGAACCCATTGTGTGGGTTGTGGAATTGCTGCTGCGGCCACGTGGGATCGTTTTTGGCCTGGTTTAGGCCCCTGGGTGGTGGCTAAGAGGGCTTGTTTTCGAGCTGTGCAGCCACTATACAAGTGTCCAAGGGCGTTACACCATGAACACCGGGGGCGTGCCTGATCAGGGTCGACAAAAAAGATCTCAGGGCATGCTTCAACTACCACCACACGAGGAATAACCTCAATGTTGCGGGATACATTGGGGGAGGGGTTGAATGACGCCTTAGCAGTGCGTGCTCTTTGAGTGGGAGCATAGTAAGAGGGGACTCTAAAGTCCACTGAAAAAACAGACCTAAACTCCATTAACCACGATGGAGCGCCAGTTTAAGAAACTCAGGATCAACAGTCGTTGGTAGGTTGGAAAAAGTAACCCATGAAATTTTCTCCAGGTGAGAGCATGTGCAGGAGATGCAAAGAGATCCACGCGGAATAATGACCTGGAGGGTGGCAGCATGGTCAGCAAGGGCAGCTTCAGTGAAGCCCACATCGATGTAGTGGCCCTCCACTGATTCATAGATGGTGGTGTTAATTGGGAATGTCTCCGCGATCGCTGCAAAGTATGAGAAGTAATCCTTCGTATAGAATTCAACAGGGTTATACCCATAATAAAGGCAAATTGCGTGGGAGAGGGTTGAGCGAGGTAGGGCTTATTGCGCTCTAGTTTCGGCCCATTTCTTATTAACGTCAGCAATAAACGCCACTTCACGGGGATCAGCTTTAGGTAGCATTGGTGCCAGATGTTTTTGCCACGTCCCAGTGGCTCCTTTGGTACGTTTGTGTTTGCTTTGGGCTGCAATTGCGGGTTAAGTGTGAGCTGGTGGTTTAGACATGTTTGAGGAGTTCCCCTGTTTCTGGAATGTTACATCAGTTGCTGGCGTCATATTAAATTTAGGGGCGGATTGTTGGGCCTCGCTAAATTGGGGAGGCCCATCCAGATTGGAATTAATTCTAGCCAATTGGGAGGAGGGCGATGTTTCATCACCATCCCAATCTATTTGGGTAAATTCAGCCTGAGTATTTGCTGTAATTTCATGGGCAAAACTCACTGGCTGATTGGTGAATTGGTCGTTTTCAGCATATGGAGATAAAGTGCCGACTTGAGAAGTGCCGATTATGGGGTTTATATGGGACGGGTGAGATTGGAACTGGTGTGAGGTTCCAAAATCTGAACCATTTAAATCCCATTTGGAAGAGTAGATTGTCCTAATTCGGTGCTTAGTGAACCAGAATGTGCGGCTAATCCAACCTTACATCCGAGGGTTTGGGGGCCAGGTGATTGTTGGGCCTTGCTAAATTGGGGAGGCTATCCAGATTGGAATTAACTCCAGCCAATTGGGAGGAGGGCGATGTTTCATCACCATCCCAATCTATTTGGGTAAATTCAGCCCAAATATTTGCTGTGATTTCGTGGGCAAAACTCACTGGCTGATTGGTGAATTGGTCGTTTTCAGCATATGGAGATAAAGTGCCGACTTGAGAAGTGCCAATTACGGGGTTTAGATGGGACGGGTGAGATTGGAACTGGTGTGAAGTTCCAAAATCCGAACCATTTGAATCCTCATTGGGAAGAGTAGATTGTCCCAATTTGGTGCTTAGTGAACCAGAATGTGCGGCTAATCCAACCTTACATCTGAGGGTTTGGGGGCCAGGTAGCTGGGTATCGCCCCTCATGGAGGGAGCCAAAACACGGCGTCAGCAATAATAGATGGGGCTGAATTAGCTGACACAATGGGGGAGGTGAATGCCTGGATGGGCTGAGTTGCATTCAACTGAGCAGACGCCATTAAAACAGCGTGGGTGATGGCCTCCTTGGTTGGAGAGGGCCCAGAGGGTTGGTGGGAGGCAGCGCACACAGAGCTGTTAGGCGTGCAGGTTGCAGAAGTGCGATCAGATGAACTGGCGCTAGTTGAAGTAGCTCCAGGTTGGGGGGTGGTGCCAGCTTTCATGGCTGCTGCTTGAGAGCGGGTGATTCTGGTTGACCCTAAGGTGGGTAACCGAGGGTTGCTTCGTTTGGGGTGGTGCTGGCTCGTTTGGCATAGCCTGCGGGTTCTTTTGCGGGGTTTCCCGCCATATTTGCTAATAGTTTTTGTAAATCTCTTTAGTGGAACTAAATTTCAGTCTGAATTGATTTTCGAAAAGTGATGCTTAGCAGAAAGAGATTACAACCCTGAGACTTGATTTTAACTTAGCATTAGTGAGTCGGCAGAACACCTGTTCCAGATGGGCAAGATGCTCTGTAAACATTTTTGAGAATACATTGATATCAGCGAGGTAAATTAAGATTTAGGACAGCTTCAATTCTCCTAAAATTGTATCCATAGCATGCTGAAACGTAGCTGAGGCGTTGCACAAACCATGTGGCATAAGTGTCAGCTGGAATAACCCCTTTGAAGTGATTATAACACATATTACCTGTTCTGCTGATAGCAATTCGCTCTGTCAGTACCCCAAGATCAAATCCATGGTGGAGAAATAATTCGCCCCACCCAATCTATTCAATGTGTCATCAATCTGCGGAAGGGGGTAGGAATCCTTCTTTGTTATGCTATTGAGCTTCTGATAATTAATAAACACCCTATTAGAGCCATCTTTTCTCTTTACAATGGGCACTGGTGATGCCCACGGAATGTTTGACAGCTCTAGCATCCCCTTGTTTGATAACTTTATCTACCTCGTCGGAGACAACCTCTTCCACCACCTTTAGAAATCTAATATACTGCGATCAAATAGGAGGGCGATACCCCATATCTATCCAATGTACCACCCCTTGGGCGCACCCCAAATTAGGATCGTCTTATGTGAGTATATCCCGGTATTTTTCAAATAATGCTATTGCCTTATCTTGCTGTTCAACTGACAATCCAGTTAGCACTTCCTGCGGAACCACTGTCATTACTACAAATGATGAATTTATCTTTAGTCCAAGGTCCTCCCACAATCTGAAATCATGAATACAGCGAATTTCCTCTATAGGAGCTAATTGTAGATAAGCCACCACTTGGTGCTGCATCATTATGATTGTCTCCTTCTGTAAATTCGCTAGAAAAACTTCGCCTCCCCATTCTCAGGTAGCAGTAGTCCTGGAGCCACATGTGGTTCAAGCCGTGATTGCTGGTGAGGCCCCATAATTTCCCCCATATAGCCCTTTAGGAACATTAATTTCGAGTTCAATTCCTACTAGGCACTGGTGTCCAGAAGGTAGGCTTAAAGTGCTCGCTGCTCAGAGAGGAATCCCTTTATACTCATAGATCTGGTTGGGAAGGGCTCTAATTCTAGGCTTCATTCACAAATATCAGACAGGAATCACCCTATCACTGTACGCCAGATTGATTTGACTGGAACGGATTGGATCTGTTAGGATTCTTCTAGAGGTGAAGTAAATGGGAATCTGTTGTCCCAAGTTAAGGTTTCCTCCGCCATATCTATCACAGCTCCAAATTTCCTCATGAATGCCGCACCAATTAACATATCATAGTTATTGTTTGGTAGAACAACCACTGGAGCAGAAGCCCTAACTGACCCAAATAACAAAGGCAACGTGCTGTAGGCTCCTTTAAACACAGTACTTTGTGTCCTCGAAGTCCCATATACTACTCTGTGGTCCACATCCGGATTCAATGGAAGCTTAGCCACCAACCTGGTAGAGATTATGTTCACTGGGGCCCCAGTGTCTATGATAGCGCGTATTTTTGTGTTCTGAACGAAAAATGTCAGAGTAAGTGCACTCCAGGTAAAAGAACCATTAGTGTTTATTACGTGGACATCCAAAGGGTTTTTTGTTACTCAGAAAAGAGTATATGCCCATACTGACATGAGGATACTCCATAGCGATTTTTTTAACCAGAATTGCTACATTAACCTCTACTAGAGAAGCAACGTCCATGGAGGGATCCACGTTGCTCATGACATTTTGGTCCAGGATTTGCATTGCATATGGCTTCTGCACATCCTGGTGGAACTCAGAGTTTGGGGGTAAATAATCACTCTCTGGAATGGAAGGTGGGGTATCCAATCAAAGGAGTTGCTATAACAAGTCGTCCGGCTGAGTTCTGAATCCTACATGAAGAGACGCTTGGGAATTGTTAGAGACAATTGAAATGGACTTAGCAGAGGTAGAGCGTCCTGTTTCTAATCTTCTAGAGCTTTCCCTGTTCAATATTCCCAGATGGCATCACATATACCTGCGGGTTACTAGGGCAATTGCCTCATAATGCCTTCTTTGTCTGCACTGGAAGCAAAGATTCATAAAGGGTTCACATCTATAACTTACAGCTGGAGGACTAGTTCAAAGACTAACGGTATTATTTAAAGGTTGGGGATGAACTGAAAAAGCGTACATAGGATGAAAAGGATCCACTGATATATATGATGGATGAATATATTCCAACAGTTTATAGCTCAGTCGCTGTGGCCCATATCCTGAGGGATATGCTGTGGCAACAGCAGGGGTCTTTCACTCTACATTGGGGGCGTTGAACGTGGCGGAAGACAATGTAAGCTGTTCACAATTTGAATAAGCCCCGCATCTTTGTCCAAAACGTGAGACATAGCGTTATGTTATTCCTGATATGGTTTGATGGCTGTCATCATCACTATACTGACATCCTTGGTGGATAAAATGTTGGCTCCGATTAACACATGCACTTCTGCTGACAATCATTAAGCAAACTCTAACAGGGACTCGTTTTGTTGGAACTGTATGGTGAGGAAGGCAGCCTTTCATTGGGTCATCTTGCCCACCCCCAAACAGCTGGAGAACAGTCACTTTCACTTCTTCATAAGATACCGAGCTATTTGGAAGGTAGCAGGTGACATGATTGGCGCTCTCCACATTCAAAACAGAAAGCAACAGTTTCGCTTTCTGCTGATCTGAAGCCACTTCCACGGCAAATTTGAATTGCTTAAAGTAGCCATGCATATTCCCATCACTACTGAAGGGCAGTAATTTCTCGATTCAAACAGCTTCGCCTTGCTCTGAGCTCCAGCTACAAGGATCAGCCAAATTGGGTTCTGAATGACTAGGGGAAATAACCCTTTGTGAGCTATTGTAGGGGCGGGTGGACAGAATCAAATCTGCCAAAATGGACTCAAAAGAAGTAGTGTTGCACGTAGGGTCTTCCATGACCCTTAAGGGATACTCATTAGCAATCCATAGCATTCCTCCCCTGAATCACCACTAACTGCACCACTTCCCCCAGCTCCAGAGTGCTCAGCAAAATGTTCGTTGATTATCTGTTCTATCTTAACTGAATAGCACCTATAACGGCCATCCTGAAATTCCTGTTGTAGCACCTCATATTGATTTTGCAACTCACGACAGAATTCCAGCTCAGAGTCCAGTTTTCACTCCACTTCCAGTAGTCATGAGAGGGCGTCCTCCGCTGTGTTCTGCATTCTTTTATGCTGCCTGCTAGTATCACGCGCTTGTTGATTAACGTAGTCTAATTGGTTAATGAGGGCGGCTCATTCTCTCACCAATTCCTCATTGACCCATTGAAGGGTATCCAGTCATACTCGCATATCCATGTACTCTCCCATATCAATGAATGGAAGAAGAATGGCTCAACTGTGCTCAGCCTGTCTAATGACTTCCAATTGTGTAATCTGACATACTAACTGAAGATATTTGGTGGACGTAGACAAGGGATTGATCGCATGGTCCACCATCTGCTGATTACTCCACTCAATGCAAAGTTGGCTGAATCCAGCTGCTACGGAACTGACATGATCCATTACTCATCAGTCTGTCAGTGTTACCCTTTCCCTAATATGAGCTATTGCAGCTTCAAGCGCTTCGCCCATTCTTGTCAGGCGAACAGCGAGTAAGAATTGAACTGGCCTGCCATCCCGGATGCCAGAGCACCCAAATGGCAAACCAGAATGCCAGAGGCACTGCTGCTGGTATGATGAATATGGAACTGGAAGGGAGCTTAATTTTCAACATATAAAAATGGCTTTTGGGGGAGGTTGTTTTTATTGGAAAGTTTTTGGAAGAAGAATCAACCAACAATTTTCTCAGTGCAATGCTCCTGATTAATTAGTCATTGATTTTGAGGGAAAAGAAACTGGGATTGGGTCCCGCAAGTTTGACTTAAGCGGTAAATTATTTGAAAATGGGTGGGTTAGTTCCCTGGGAACTGACATCACAAAATTTGGCAGCGGAGTGAGTCACTATTAGTTCAACCTCGAATGCCCAAACTAATGCTTGACTACATTTCAGATGGTTGTTGTGATGGCGTTTGGCTGATGAGAGGCAGGAATCCCCCAAGATCACCCCACATATGGGTAGACCCATTTGGTTGGGAATGGGTTTGGGACGCCCAAACCGCCCACACTTGGTCGCTGGGCCATTTGTTCAGTCAGTGGCATTGCATTAGGTTCAACACCTGATTTACCAGCTGGAAGCTTCAAAACCTCGTTAATGGTGTCCTATGCAATTACCTGCCCATTGGGGGTGATGCCGGGCGGATTTGGGAGGGGGGAGATTTTTTCAATTGTCATGTTAACTGAATCACAACCGTCAGGCATTATGACCAATAAATCAGTCTTCATATCTTTTTGACCATTTGAATTCTGAGCATCGGGTTGATTGCCACTTGAATTAGTTGCAATCAATTTTTATTTTTGATGATCTCAACACAGATTTTACTGATTCCTCATAACAGTTCTGTGAGGAGAGTGTTGGTACCAGTAGCAGGATCTGAAGCAGAAGGGCTGTTACCCAGCGCTTGTCTATCACATGAGCGAGATCGCCCTGAGTAATGAGGGGTATGGCCATCCTCTTTGGTACCTTCTTTCTCAGGAACAGAAAAATGGCCTGATCAATGCTAGAGGACGTTCCCTGGGACTTACATTACCCTTTCCTTTTTCCAAGGGAAGGTTCTCAACACTGAGAAACTGTATGAGAGCCACATTCTTGTGCGCCTTGGGTAACTTGATCGCTATTACTGACGCAGGTCTTTGGGGGAAACGGGTAATCTCAGGGTGGGATATGTGGAACACTTCGACCAGGTTCATGCAAATTGTGCAATCGCGCGCCTTACCCCAACTGTTCTCATATGCCAGATACCCTTTCCAGACCACGAGATATTGGATGGAACGTTACAATCTCTGGGATGCCAGGATAGCCTCTTCCTTGGCCTCTTCTCCATTTTTGATAATGATCAGTTCCAGTTCCATGGAAATTGCACCTTTGAAGGGCGACAGCTGGGGAACTACTGGGCTTTGGGGAGCAAACTCATTACAAGTTGAGATGTCAGACCCTACTGACATGGGCAAAATAGCCACGGCAACTATGGGGTATGGGTTTGGAGTTTTGAGTGGGATGGGACTAATGTGGCAGGGATGACATTCTTCATGACCTGATTCAGTTGGAAAGAAGGGACCATTGCTGCGCCAATATCTATGAGAAAGTGGAAATGGTAGAGATTGATGGTTGGTCGATTATGTCAGGCGAACAGCAAGTAAGAATTAGACTGGCCTACCAGCCCAGATGCCAGAGCACCCAAATGGCAAACCAGAATGCCAGAGGCATTGCTGCTGGTATGACAAATATGGAACTGGAAGGGAGCTTAATTTTCAACATATAAAAACAGGATTTTGGGGGAGGTTGTTTTTATTAGAAGATTTAAGGAAGGAGAATCAACCAACAATATTCTCAGTGTGATGCGCCTGATTAAATAGTCATTGATTTTGAGGGAAAACAAACTGGGATCAGGTCCCGCAAGTATGACCTAAGCGGCGAATTATTCAGGAATGGGCGAGTTAGTTCCCTGGGAACCAACATCGATTGAATCTGGTGGCAGATGAGTCACTGTCAGTTTAACCTAGAACGCCCAAACTAATGATTGGCTATGTTTCCAATGGTTGATGCAACAGTGTTTGGGCCAACGAGCGGCGGGAATCCCCCAAGACCACCCCACATATGGGTGGACCCATGTGGTTGGGAATGGGTTTGGGACGCCCAACCCGCCCACACTTGGTCGCTGGGCCATTTGTTCAGTCAGTGGCATTGCATTAAGTGCAACTCCCAATTTACTGGCAGGAAGCTTTGAAACCTCATTGATGGTGTCCAATGCTATTACTTGCCCATTGGGGGTGATGCCAGGTGGATTTGGGAGGGGGAGATTTCTTCAATTGTCATGTTAACCAAATTGCAACCGTCAGGCATTCTGACTGATAGATCAGTCTTCATACCTTTTCGATCATTTGAAATCTGAGCATTGGGCTGATTGCCACTCTAAATAGTTGAGATCAATTTTATTTTGACGATCTTCATGTAGATTTCACTGATTCCTCATAACAGTTCTGCTAAGGAGAGTTTTGGTACCAGTAGCAGGATCTGAAGTGGAAGGGATGTTGACCAGCGCTTGTCTACCACATGAGCAAGATCGCCATGAGTAATGAGGGGTATGACCATCCTCTTCATTACCTTCTTGCTCGGGAATGAAAAAATGGCCCAATTGACACCCAGAGGATGTTCCGCGGGACTTACAATTCTGCCAGGTCCATCATAAAGCACTCAGTATTGCTTCCCAACATGGTTACATCCCAAATCCATTCCACTGATAGACTATGCCAATCCAACAATTCATATCACCCAAGGTAATTCTAGATTCATCTGTGGCATCAAAACGTCCAACTGACGGTAAACATCCCCAACACAGTGGTCCACCTGTACCAGCGCCTCATGAACCACTGAAAAAGAGTGATTAGGGCAGTCAAACAGGAGCTGAGTATCATTCTTCTGGGCTTTAAAAAACCGCATTACATCCCCAATACTAATATTGTGGCAATCCAGAACACGCAGTAGCTGGTGGATAGATGGCAGCACATAAGTGACTAAATACTATTCAGCTCCATGGGTATTAAGCTGACAAGACACCCCATGGTAGTCACATTCATATAGGATATATACAATGTGTAGCAAGTTTCTTGGTCCCATTGATTATAGAACAAACTCAAAGCACACTCCCCCACCTCATCTTTATAGAGTTGATATCCCCACAGAAGCCATTCCATAATGCCACACAGCTGCTGAGTGGTCACATTCGTAGAGCGACTTGTTGGTCTGCCATCAACTCAGGACAAGTTTCTTTTTGCAAATCGACCATAGAATCCTCATTACCTGGCTCTGTCACTGTAAAGAGTACTGGTTCATCTTTGGATACTTCCCACACTTCCTCAGCGTATTTCATGTGGAATCCAATGAAGTTTTGGTATAACAAGTGAGGGCTCGCCATTTTGCCCTAGCACCAAAAAAACTACAGTTGTCCAGTGTCCCCCTGTAGTGAACACCATTGTTAATTCTTGGCGTAATGGCTGATTCCGCCAAGTTGATTTACACAGGTTATTAGCAACTGAGCAACTGAATCAGACAATTTGAAGATCACTGACTCTAATAAAAAACCTGATATATGCTATATGGAGCAATTGCCCCTATCAACACTTTATTAATCTTCTAATAGTCGCAGACTTATCTGCAGAATCCTCCCAAAAGATCTCTCTCCTCAATCTTTTGTTCAACTCTTAAATCTCAGTCTCCCAAGCTGAATGCACCCTCTTCTTGTTAAATCCTATTCAATTTTTCTTTTCTAGGAGTTTTTTTCTATCTCATTATATCGGCATAATTTCCCTTAATTATCTGAGTGGTCAACACTTTAATTGATTCACTTATCATATGTATATCTTTTTCATCAATCTTGAGACTTATCTCAACTCAAATTTCCAATACACTGGAATGTAAAATGTATCATCCAGTCATATCAACTTCTCGACATAAAGTAGAAATTACTGGCCTTCAGAGTTACTAAATAAGCTATATTTTATATCAGAAGTTATATGTAAAAATATTAATAGATTATTATTGAGCAGAGCAGAATAGGATGGTCAAACAGGACATTCAGATTACAGTCTAATTTTCTATAACCTAATGATAACTTATACAAGTAAAAAATCAAATGATAGAGAAAATGGTATACATCTTATCTTTGGTAGCAATAAATTTGGCTTTCTGAAGAGATAGTCATTTTGAAACAATATAGATGCAGATGTATAATGCGTAAAATTTTTTAGTACATTAGTACTAAATCTGAGTGTCATTTAGTAATGAACAGTTTTACAGACAAGGAAGAATAGAAAGGCTAGCTTTCTATCCACTCAACATCAATTTTGAGCAAACTAAGAAAAAGCTTTTGATTTTCCATCACCGCCTCACTGCACCAATCTCCAAATTTATGTCCTCAGATCCACCACCTGCTGCCCCGGTATGGGGCGGAGGTGCTTCATTTGCTAGCGTTTATCACCCAGCAGGCAAACACATGCAGACTGGCTTGTCCAGTCTGCTAAATACATCTGGCCGCTATGTCCCTCCAAGGGATTTAGCACTCCACCTCGTATGAGCCCACCCAACCTGCCCCACCCCCTAGCCATACCCCAATCCAATATTCACTTTTGCCTCTACGTTGAATATGGGCATCTCTTCCTATACAATTACAAAGTGATAATTGAGCTAGCAATGGCCACCTTTGCGCCAGCAGGGTTTATTGACTTCTGATCTTACAAGGAAATTCTAGTAATGGATTCCCCACCAAAGCGAACACAGCTGCTGCTGCAGCTATGCCATTAATTTATAAAAATACCCTCATTACCACCACTTAAATATGCCTCCCAGATGATACCACACTTGTGGTAACATTTGCGAACATCCCCTCACACCTTCCCCCTCAAACACTTTATGAGGAGTCCATGTCAGGGTTGTCCATGGATGGAAAAACAATATCTTCCAATTCATTGTCTCAAGTGGTGCTTAAAGCCTAGCAGCACCTTGGGCAATAGCCACCATTACCCCCACCAGCTAAACAAACTAGAACATACCACCACATGCCTATATCTCATCCACACCCAACCATTTCTTTTGGGCCTGCACTGACAATGGTCGCAAAATTTGCGCCTCTGCTATGAATTGGACCACACCAAAAAGGTATGTCAATATATTACACACTCTGCAAACATGACCAACACACAATGAGGCCACAACAACAGCATTCAAGTGGGAATTCTGGTTGCCCCCACCCCACAGGCCATTTTTAAATCAGAAGCAAAATCTAGCACCTCAAACCCTTGCTGACCAATGCACACCCATGCCAATCAATTAGGTGCAGGCTTGGACTACTGTTCAATCCAGAAAATCTACTGCCCCAAAACCTACCAAACCAAAATCACCTACCCACATATCTTCCCAAATCAACCAGAATCCCTGGAAATTATTGGAGGAAGTGTCCAAATCTGAGGAAATTGTCCCACCACCGAGTTATCCAATTTAACACCTTATCTGAATTCAGACTTTGATACCCCAGCCCCAACAAACTGATATATCCCCAAATCCAAAACCTTTTTACAAAGTGACCACAACCTTGCTGCAGTCACAGTGACTGCACCTGATAACCCCCGTTTTTGCATACTGTGTGCAAAATTGGTCGCAGAATTTAAAAGGGCTTTGCCCACCTTGTTCCCCTCTAATTTTCCTCCTACCACAAAAGAGAGAATACAACGCCTCTATAAAACTGCCACCACCGCTGTCAAGCATGTCACTGAACTGGCAGATTTTTCCCCAATCAAACGCACCACAAGAGCAAATACTGCAAATTTAAAACAACATCTTGACGCCCACATCCAGGCTGAACACCACGTTGCTGAACTCATAGAGGCTTTAATCTAGGCCCAAACTGCTAATCAAAATAACTATATACTCCACCTTGACCCTCATCCCGCGGATGCCCCAACCACCTTACTCTCAGCATTAATCCGCCTCTACAATGCTGAGACTGATGATGATCTGCCTAATCCCCCTCCCCTCTACCATGATGGGATAAGCAACTCGCCGCTATATCACTGATAGGTAATTTTCTCATTTCTTTTATGTCTTGCTGCCCAAAAAGGGCGGTCAATTCATTTTTTATTTGGTTTAGTATTATAGTTTCAGGTTTTGGTATTGTCCATCCCCTGGTCAGCTTACCTTGGTTAAATTAAAAGAATAGAAAGGCTGATAGATTATATCTTTAGCTACTAATTTAGGCTTTTAGGATAACAAAATAAACAAATACTCTATTTTAAGTTAAATTCAAGCTTCAAATTCTTAGTTCTATAATAAGCCTAAACTCAGAGCCATAAAATATAAACAAGAATAGAAACTAGTTTGGAACACAATTTTGAGTAAATGATAGATAATCTGAGGATCAAAAATTATTGCAAGTCTTTATAATAGTCTTAAGATCTGAAAATTTCTATTGCATCTATAACTTCACATAAAGAAAGGTTTATGAAAGACTTAAGAAAAACAAAAGAATTACTCAAGGTTTTATAAAGTTTACGTTTCATCCAGATAATGAGCACCCAAAATCATTGAGCTTTGTAACTAAGCGATTAAAAAAAGCCGTAAGAGACTCTAGTTTACATCCCTAGTAATAAAAGATATATCAGTTTATTTGAGGTAATCCACTGGGGGCCGGACATTACTGAATTCTCAAAGTGCAAAAAAATTGAAAAAAACTAGCAAACAAACTATGGCACCTCTATTGAGCGTTTCTAAATAAAAAAAGCACAATAAACCATGGGTGAAAGCAGAGAACCGCTTATCAACTATGGCGAAAGGAGAGGGAGGATCTGAGCCTAGTCTTATTGGCATCTTCCTCATCCCAGAGCATAGCATGGTCCAAGGCGGAGATCAAGGTGTTGGGGCTTTGGCAGTATGTGGTTTTATATATTAACAAGAGCGGGATACTATAAACATTTCCTTCCTGAATAAGTGCACTAATACAAATGTCAAGAGCTCCTTTATCTTGGATGTGAGCTTTAGAGAGCTGAAGAAAGTGGTATATAAATTTGAGTAATTTTAGATTTTAAAACCCACAATACCACTACTATGTTCTGGATTAAATTGTTGGCTGTTTTATAATATATTTAAGAATGTCATTATTGTCCATTGAGGCATTGGTTGATGGGTTATGGGAGGAGGAAGACTCCCTGTAAGCATCACCACTGACTTGGCAACAGCTTTGCAAAGGAATGTCAGTTGGGAGAGTCAGCCGCATCAACAACAATCTGGTGGTAAATATGGAATAGAGCGGCGTTTTTCTGTGGGGCATAGAAATGTGGAAGGAATTGGGTTTCATATTTGTATGCAAAAAACTGTTTAAGGCGGAGATTAGATGGCTTACCAATCCATACAAATTAGAAACTAAGCCAATATACTCCAAGGATTCTGGTTGAATTGGATTAGAGCATCACCATCATATTGAGGTTTAGTTAAAATAGGAGGAATCTTGTGATTTGAATAATGGACAAAGCTACTTCCTAATTGGCTGGGGTGGTTGCAGTTCTGGGATGAGTAGGGGCTTGATTGGCTGGCACAGAAACTGCTGGAGCAGGGTTTGGATGAATGTGGGTAGGATTTCACCCCAAATAGAAAATGTTGCAGAGTCAGCGGTGATATTAATGCCAGTGGAGCTGCACTTAGATCCAGAGTGTTATGATTTGGTCTGACCAACCATATAAACATTTTATTTATTTATCTTTGTTTTAGACGAAGATTTTATTCCTTAAAACTTGACGCTGATATTCATATGTTGAATTGATATATTGTGGATTGCTTTGATGCAAATGTCAAACCACGGATTAAGTTATAGCGGATTTCTTGCCTCTGCGCCCACGTTTTTATATGTAGCTAACAATTGATAGAATTAAAATACTATTATTTCGCTCTAGGCCATGCTGAAAATTTATATCAAGATATGATCCCTTCCCACCCTACCAGCAATATCCCTTAAATCACTTACTATTAAATTACAGGGCTTTACAGCGTCATAAATTAATACCTTTTTATTACTATTTTTCCCTTGTCCGCTGTGCAAAACCAATAGTTAAGGGTTCTTATCTCCTAGATGTTTCAAGCGAATAACTTTTACCAAATTCTGGAAAAATAATACACTGCTTGATATTCTATAGTATAGGTTATATTGATGGGAGTAAAAATTATGGGATCTTTTCCTTTCACCTAACTTGTTTAAGCTGTATGCTAAAAACATTTGATGATAAAATATTTACTCTCTTATTTTAGGGTCACTGTCTCCATACGGTCTCCTCTATTTTTATTGTAAAAAGTAACTGAGTGTGCAGTTGTAAGTCAATCCTCAGAGTCAATTACAACATTTGGTCCTCACGACATAGGCCAATTTTTGGTGCCCTACTTTCATCTAGGAAATCACTATAATGTCATAATCTGATTAATATTGTTGGGGCGCGTCCCTGTATACTCCTTATGAGGAACTGGATTATGAAGATGCTCAGTTGAGTTTTAGCATCATGGCCTTGTTTTCCAAGGCTTAATTCAAGACGATACAGAAGAAGAAATAGTTAATCTATCACTGAAATATTTCAGGGGTTGAAAACTTTTCACGTCCTGGTCCAATATTATGTCAAGATAAAAGGGATTTAGACTTCTAGTTGGTTAAGTTTATATGGAAGCAGGAAAAGGCTGACTAAAATCTGTGATGTAAAAAACACTTTTAAAAATGTCATAGAGCATCTTGCAAAAATCTTAAGCGTACTATTCATAGATGCAGACAAGAGAATTGCCAAGCCAATTTTTAAGATTCTAAATCTGATGATTCTATGGGGTAAGTTAGGCTGATGTTCCCATAGTATTAGCTGTTGTACCCCTATCAGTTGCTAATGCTAGCCTGCCACAGAGACCGCCACTCTTATTAGCTCTGACCCTCAAGTTACTCTGGCGCCTTATCCTTCAGTTAACTCAGCAAACCTGCCTAAATTTAATAGGCGTGGAAATATCTATACCTTCATACAGTTATTTGAAATAATGATGAGAAATACTAATGACCATATTAAACTGGCCATGCTGATTAATGTGCTGGATCCTTACAGTCAGGTATTAGTGTTACCAATAATAACTTAAGTCAGAATGTCTTAATTTAATGCCAAAAACATTATTACTTATGATTTTGGCAGAAAGGAACAGATGATAGGGTGGATACCCACCTTCCTATAGATTAACTGTAAAGCTGGCGAGGAAGTGTTAGTCTTTGTTGATCAGTTTTGCTATAAGACTTAAGTATTGTATAAGGCCCAAATTCTGAGTCATTATAATGCTCAGTCGCTTTCTGCCATGCCTGCAAGCCTCACATCCATTGTATTGGGCCATGCTTCCCATTTTTAATTCCAATACAACCATCAAAGAAATGGCAAAATACCTCCATTGTTGCGCATATATTTTTTCAACGCTCTTAATACCAAGCATTTAGAAAAATAAAATATTTACTGACTGCAATAAGGGCAAGGAGTTGGAAAAGCTCCCCAGTGTAGAAAAAGGGATAGTCTAAATCTGCTGAAAGTTTAATAATCCCAGTTAAAAACCCAAATATAATGGCATGCTGCCTCATCAGGAAACATTCTTATGAATATAAAAACTTAGGTTGCTACGCCTACAAGGCCACAGGCAAACAATTATTATATATTAAACTGGTCAAGAAGAAATTTTTGACCATCATACGCTCACCAGCCTAGAAAACTACACTAAGTGCAATGCATGGATATTAGTGTGTACAACATACCAGTTTGAGCAATCGCGGAAAGTAGAGCGCCTATCAACATAGTTTATTCAGTACTAATGAAAAAGCTTGAGACTATACCTGATATTGATCATTGCAAGACATATGGCATCGTGGAGCCTAATGCCACTACTTCACTAAGAACATATAGTTCCTTGCCACTGGGGTTTAGTAATAGAGTGTTGTCTGCTCCAGCCATCATTTTACCTCATGAAAATATTCTGTTACTATTGGCACCTCTTTTATGAGAAGATATGGGATTATAGTTAAATTTGTGAATAGTACTTTGGATTTAGGGGGACAACAGGTTTCATTGTACTATACTAAGGAATCCTCAGGTGAAGAATATGGCCTGCTAGGCGCATTTACTGAGCACTCTGCTTACACAACTAAGGTTACTTTGCCAATGTCAGATGAGGCACCAACGAGTGGCCCTTACAATCAAATTGATTTAGCAGATGTAAAAAATTTACTAAGTTGGGTTAATTTCAGTTATCAACCCTAGTAACCTTTTTACTGAACAGGTTCAGTTTCCTTGTGCACCTCGCGTTGTAAAAATATATAATCCCTTAGTAGTATGGCTACTATTATCCATAGTTGAGTTAGAACTATTATTTGGCCTAATGCTTCAGCTGGTACTCTGATTAATTACTTGATAGTCATACTCGTAGGGATTTGTTCCCTATATTACTGTCCACTCAATCTTCGTCAAGATCCTCTGATGACAGTCTCCCTCAGCCCAACACACAGTCAGCAGCGATTTCTTAATTGTGATTCCCTTTGTCTCTAGATCCCCGCTCAGATCTCTACTCTTCTTCTAAGAGTCAACCAATTATTGCCTTCTGCAATAATATCCTTGAGATGGAACTTCACGCTAGATGCTGATAGTCTAACTAAAACTGAATCTACAACAAAACTAATAATGTTCTAATTTATAAATATGTATCTGGGTAGATGTGTATATGTGGGCTTTTCTTTCCCGTTATTATCACTCTTAATAATAACATGATTCTACATAATTTCTCCGAGATTGACAATCAACCTGGAATGTGAGCAAATTTGTCTGCAACAACACCAGTTGGGCGAAAGTGGCCAGCGCGAAAGGCCCAAAGCCCTTCCAACCTGCCGGGGGAAAACGCCCTGGTGGAACATTGACACACCCACCCACCAAAAAGGGTGAGCACAATGCTGCACCTGGAGTTTTGCAATTCCTGCAAAAAATGGGTGCATATACCAAAATCGAGCACTCCCAACCCTTATCCTCCCTTGAACATGGCCTCAAAATCATGGTCAGCAATACTTCCCTTGAGTCATAGGAAAAAATGGGGAGGCCTTCTCCGCAACTTTCCTGAACACCGTCTCAGTAAATTACAAAAATTTACACAGAGGATGGGTGGACGTCAGGTTCATGTCCGCGGATGAAGTGGCAGAAGCAGCAAAAATTAAATTTTTATAAAATAATGAAGACAGAACCATCCATACGGTGCACACACGATGGAATGAGGCAAATGACCTCTTCATCATATTTGACCAACTTCTGAGCACCGTGCACCACGATGTCCTCACGGACAAACTCCGCGGGGGCCTCAAAGGCTACAGAATAATCAAACAATTTGAATTTGAAAAATTCCCCCTCCTGCCCCACCTGTGCACAGGAAAGGCAATTGCTATTATTGAACCTGACCAAGATGTGGCCGAGGACATCACCCTAATTCCCTGCACAGCGACCATCAACCTCCCTGATGGCAGTGTATCTCGCCCCTTCCATATCACACCAGAGCACACCCCACCCATTTGCGAATTCTGCTCAGCAAAAGGCCACAAGGACCACGCCTGCCCCATCAAATGCGGGATTGAAGCACCAGAATTTTGCGAGGACAATATGGATGAAACAAGCCCAACTTTTGAGAAAATTAAAGACTCTACTTTTGCCTTCTATTGGGGTGAAAGAGCCAATATTGCCTTGGTTGAGCCCATCTTGTGCAAGGACTGACGTCGCGCACAGACTGCCCGCAAGCAGGCTGCGAGTTCCACCGAGACCCAAACTCACACTGCAATTTCCCCAGAACAAATTCAAGTGGATGCCATGGCAGCACAACGGAACAACCAATCAGACCCAACACATAAAACCCAACACAACCAAAAAGAAGAAACTGTTGGACACAACCAATCAAACACACTCAACCAAGCGGGAGTAGATCCACATTACACCACTGAGAATCCTCCCAACCAATCATATATGTTCAATGATGACATGGAAGACAACTTCAGCCAATCACAAGGCGAGAACACCTATGCACAGGAACCAACCACCCCAACCCACAACTCCCACCCATCAAACCCACAGGTAAGTGGCAAAAAAAATTTTCTGATGGGGCAAAAGCCAACACACACCAAACCCAAAACACACGGAGTAATCCAAGCCAGAAAAACCGTACAATGCCAGCACCAAGACCGCTGATCAACACACTGACAATAATATGGCTAATTGACCTCACACTTGCAGTATGACTCGCGAGAAGGAAATGGGTGACCTCAGTGGGTCACCCCAGCATCCCTGATGTGTGGACTACCACAATCAACATAGGGACGCTCAACATCGCAGGAGCCAAGGCCCCCACGTCCCAGGCCAAAAAATGGCTTTCCTGCACAAAGTCTCCGTGGACATCTTGGCCATCCAAGAACCCCACTGTCCACCAGGGGAGGAGGAGTCATGGTCAACCATGCTCCTTCCAGCCAAATCCTTTTGGACATACCATTGTGGGATGGTAATTTGAACAAACTGTAACCCTCCAGTAAAAATCCAAAACACAGCCTCCCACCTGGAGGGATGGCTACTCCTAACGGACCTTGAGTGGAATGGAGAAAATTTTGCTGTGGTGTGTGTATATGCCCCAAATGACCCAAATGACCGCCAAAAATTCCTGTCCGATATCCTCTCAATCTAATTCCCCAAGGCAACATTTTTTGCGGGGGATTTCAACTGCTGGCTAAACACCAATACTGACCACTGGCCCAAGTCTAGGGCTACACCCCATGGCCATATGGAACTACGCATACTAAAGGCAACATTGGGCCTATGTGACACCATCCCCAAACAAGCCCCCACCCTGGCCAACATGACAAGACCCCACCACAGCAATAACCAGCTGGTCTCAATGACCTGGATTGACCTGATGCTCGCCCCTATAGACTTCTGACACCGAGTATCAAACTTTACAACAACAATTATCCCCTTCTACAACCATTGGATGGTCTCAATAATGCTATCGTCCTTAGGAAAATACAAAAAACCGCCCACCTGGCACAGAGTTCACCTGAGCACCATCCACCTTCCAGAGCTTAAACTTTGGATCAAGATGGTGCTAACAACACAGCAAGAAAGACAATCACCTGATGGAAATCTTTTCACCAAATGGGAAACATTCAAGGCTCGTGCAACTAAGAAAGCTTGCCACCTAAATTCCAGAAAAACAGCCGCGATGTCTGCAACAATCAATAAGGCTATCAGACAGCTTCAACACCTAGAAAACAACACACCTAGTGAGGGTTACACCCCCCAATGGGGCCGCCTGTGGTTTTAACTATCAACACAGGTAAACTCCCTATTTAGAAAACACTAGCATCACACCAAAATATGCTACAAATCAAAATACATTTTATCCAGAGAAACTCACACAGCCCAATTTTTCTGCCAATTTAAACCGAGCTCAAAGTCAGCGACCTGCACACAGGTCCACCGAATGGATGACACAATGGCATCCACACCATTGGAAATATCAGCTGAATTACACCGATTTTACACTGACCTGTACACGGCGGATTTTGCATCACCCAACAAAATTGAAAATTCTTATCATCTGCCAATATCAACACCATAGCTGGCCAACCAGACCCGGCAGCACCCATAACAAAAGATGAGCTATGGGAGGTAATAAGATCAACCCCACACAACAAGTGCCCTGGGCCTGATGGCCTCCCATATGAATTTTTCAAAAAATACTTTAAGCATATCGCACCAATACTATTAGCAACTATGAATAAATGCCTAGAAGACACAGCCCTTCTACCTGGCGGCCAAGATGCATATGTGGTCACACTCTTCAAAAAAGGAGACCAGGCAGATCTGAACAACTGGCGCCTAATTGCTCTCACCAATACCGACACAAAGATGCTAACTAAAATCTTAGCCAAACGTCTGGGTTGCATTGCTCAGACAACCCTCTCCCCATCAATTTGGATTCATCCCAAATCGCTCAATTTGGGATAACATCCACACAGTTGCCAATATCTGCCAAGCCAACCCCACAGGCGCCCTTGTTTTCCTGGACCAAAAGAAAGCATATGACCGAGTACACTGGGGATACCTAGAACAATGTCTGAAGGCCTTCTCTTAAACACCCCGCTCTATAAACTGGGCGCTCCTCCTAACGCGCTCAGCCAAGTTTGCAATAAGAGGCCCAGGCTTCCTAACTGACACCATCACCCCCCAAAGGGGCCTCAAACAAAGTGACCACTTAGCCCCCTACTATACAATTTCACCCTTGACCCCCTTCTCCGCATTGCGAACTCAAAGCTCACCAGAATCAGGTTGGAGGGACAACCACCAACCAAAATGCTCGCTTTCAACTGATGATTGCATCGTTGGAATCTCAGGCAATAGGGATGCCAGGACGATTGAGCGCATCATTCACCAATATGAGTCAGTGAGCAACGCCGTGCTGAACAAACAGAAAACAGAGATAATTGTAATGGGCAAATTCAGCTCAAACTGGGCCCCACCCCACACCACCACAGAAACCAACCAACCACACACCTAACCACACAACAAAGACCTAAGCCAATAAAACCACTGTGCTTACCCTTTGCACCCCACCCCGCCACTGACCCAGTCCGCCATCTGGGCATATGGCTAGAAGCGGGTGGATATGCTCTTGACACCATAGAAACCAACATCTTAGACAAAATAACAAAAAGAATGACATGTATGCGAAGGAATAAAGCCTGCCTAACCGGAAGAATTGTATTAGCCAACTCCCTGATCCTATCAAAGCTATGGTTTGCTGCCCATGCGATCTCCTTCTCTGCCAACTTCACCGACGCAGTTTACAAACTCCTGCAGAACTGGCTATGGTCGGGCTACTGTGCACCTATCAGGATGGAGACCATGTACGGCCCACGGAAGAAAGGCGGGATGGGTCTGCTCAACTTCACGGAAAGAGCAACGCAAATCCTAGGTGCATGGATAGCCTCCATGACGTCACCCAACCCACCATCCCTCCACTGGGCTAAGGCAGCCCAAACCGATTTTGCAAGGGCACTACATCTGAGGTCCCCCTCCAACCCGAAGACCCTGATGAAGTACCTTGTAACACACCCAAACGCCACTGGACCACATAACACCAATCGGTATTTCAAACATATCCTATACAACCTAAGACAAGGAAATTGGAGTTTCTCATATGTACAGCAATCTAAAGACACTCACCCCTAAACTGGATATGTGCAACTCCACAGAGGACAAACGGTAGCTAATGCGCCCAACCCATTAACACCTTTCCCTCTGTCCAGGATTGACTACCTAGACCACCAAGACATCCCATATGACCTAAAAACCCAAAAACAGGTGTGGAACATTGTCACCTGTCCCCTCCTATCCCCACAAGTATGCTCCACAATGTGGCGATACATGCGCCGCACATACAGAACAGCGGACCGTACTTTCTCGATGTTCAAGACATGCGCCATCTGTGGCGGACCCAACACACTAGCACACCGCTTGGAAGAATGCCCGCCATCTGCGCATATCTGGGCCAACGTGATGCACTTGTTTCAACAATCACCTACAACCAAATTCCGACTATCCCATGATATCATGGCACTCAACATGGCATCACCTATCCCCCAGACACTGAGGGCCCTAATTGCGTGCATTGCAATATGGTCTATTCACACAATTACCCTCGACACTTTCAACGGGATCTTCCACAACTTTAACCAAACCATCGTCAGGTTCCACAACCATTTGGCTGACCACTTCCAAGCCTGGCTGTTTGGCTCACTCCAACACGAATGGAAGAAATGGATGGGCACATGGATTCCAATCTGGTTCCTCTGATATGACACTGAAAACCTCAATGTCTCCATAGGCGGTACACCCTACTAGCCAGGGTCGCCATGCCACTCAAGGTCTAGTCACCCACCACCCGTGGCCCCTCAGACACACAAAAGTGCCAAGTCATATTTCGAGTTCTCTTTCTTTTGCTTTGCTCTCTCCTCCCGCTTCTGTTTTTCCGCCTCCTCTTTTCTCCTACATATCGGATGTGTCTGTCCCCTGGTCGGCCATCCTCGTACAAATAATAGATGTGTATATGTGTGTTTTTTATTATAGTAAATCCTAGGGAATTTATAGGGGATTCAGCTGTCTAACCCTCGGTTGACACCTCTTTGATGAAACGGCAGCTGCTGCCATTGAATTACCCTTCCTCATCTTGGCAGCGATGGTCTTCCCCATCCTGGGTAGGATTTTAGTCATTGTACATCCTCAAGACCTCAAATGGAAAGAGTCAGAAACATGTCCCTAACATTTTCCTCTCAATCCAAGGGAACCAACCATTTCAGCTAGCGACCTGCTTAGGTAATGGGACTTTTTACTCATTATGACAGGTCACTTCACCAACCAATCAATTTTCTAGTTGCAGGTGGCATCACTCGCCTCGCAACTCACCATATTTTCCCAATCAGTCAGTGATGAAACCTGACTGATCCCAATCAGTACACCTGATAGTTAATCACTATCAGATGCCCCTATTTCGTCAGCCGCTCCACCTGATGAGATATTAGGTATTCATCTGGATCAATCCCCGATGGATATGGCCAGATGAATATCCTAAATCCCCAAACGTAGATCCTCCAAAATTTGGGGCAACCAATTTCCAATTCACTTCGCTTTAGGGAATTTTTCCCTTAGTGACACCAGGTAATCTAATAAGCTGGGAATATGGGCAAAAATCCAAACACATCCCCCTCTTGCGTAAATTTCCAGCAAGAAAAGGAACAGGGCATGAGAACACCACTTCGGACACTTGGTCAAATACTTCATTGGTTCAAGCAGAGTACACTCATCAATACTCAATGCTGCTTGGGATGACCTTCAGCATATGCCATTCCTCCTCTTCCTCCTCGCTATGACCTACTCAAAGCGCAGTCCTCACAACCTCTTGTCATGCTGGGCTGATCAATATACTCGTGATGATATTTTTCCTGGGATCCAGGTTTCCCCCATCAGGGTATATGACCCTCTGTCATTTAGGATTCTTGGTTTGGAGTCCTTGAATTCCTGATTCTCTACTCATCCTAGACAGAAGACTCTTACCATCGATGTTCATTTTGTAGCTTGATTAAGAATACTTAATTCTATTTGCCCTCAAGATTTTGCTCTTAATCTCTTGGCTGTAAGTCATTCTTAATCCTTCCCTCAGAAAGCTTATTACATTAATTTTATGAAATTAATTTCCCAAAATTGTTGCCTAATGGACTATAGAGTGCATAATGTCAACTTCTATATAAGTCTGACAATCCCCCTTTAGTCCTGCTCATATGTCAAACTCAGAATCCCGCTATCAGCAACTTCTTAACAGTCTGTCAGATTCAGACCTCCACCTCTTCCAGCAGATGAGTTGGGATGCTCGACAGAACTTCTTCTATGGTCCTTCCAGGACTCATACACCTAGTCTGGCGCAAGGGGCTAGTACTTCCATTAAATTACCAGAAATGGTAACCAATTCCTCTGAAACCAGGTGTACCATTGTTTTGAACAACTCTCGGTTAACTCTTCCCATACAGTCAATCCCTGAGTTGGACTTCAAAACCCTTCTGGATTTGGCTCCTTTCACTGATGCTCCAAACATCATCATCAATGCTCTGGAAATTATGCCGGTTGCTTTAGATTGTTCATTCTTGGCCAGTTCAGATTTGCTCCCTGAGTTCCTCTTCCAACTTGGGCAATTCTACTAACATGCTGTGCTGGTTTCTGAGCTTTCAATTGGGTAGCATACATTTCGAGCTCCCCTACGCTGAACTTTGAGCGCAGGTCACTGAGGCATTGTCATTAGTGCTGAATCCCTCTGATCTGGACAACCTTCTGAATCAGGATACTGCCACTTATGCTCTCCGCTTTGATGGCCAAGTTCTTTGAAGTTGGTCAATGAAGCTTTCAGCCTCTCCTGGTTTCTATTGGTCATTCAGCTTCAGCTTCCGTGAATCCTGTAGTCATCATTTACAAAATGCAATCCTCTCTTTACATAACTACCTCATCTCTGGAGCTTCTCATTGCTATCTTCCGTTGATGGCATTAATTGGAGGCATGATTTGACAACTCCCCTCAGTATTCCTTCTTCGCTGCCAGCTCACATGTCTTAGTTTTTGATGAGGCCCATCGGCAGGCACTCAAGACAAATCTTCCAGTGCCAGTGCCTTATTGGGATTACTCAGGGTTATTCGCCAATTGCCTCTTCCTTTATTGCTATTTTCCACCCCGCTCCAGGGTTTTGCGATTGGCTTCTTCTGACATATCAATTTCCCTTCCCCTAGTCGCGTTCTCTTAGGGCTCAGCATCCACTCAACAAATGTGGTTTTGTGTAGGTCTCGCCCTTGCAAGTGTCTGATCACATATTGATTTTGATGGGCTATTTCTTCCTACTGCGATCCGTCCTCCCTCCCCCAAGAGGCAACATAGGCAGAATAATCCCCATACTGAGGAAACCAATAAAAATAAAAAAATTTATAAAAAATAAATAGGCTTTTTTTCTATGCGTATAAAAAAAATTTTCCAATATCTTTTATCAATTTTTTTCCATTTTTTTCTATGGGACTTGACCTTGTTTCAGTTCGTAGGTCCATCTTTTTCCCCCAAACTGGATCCTGGGCACTTAAACCTACCAGTTTTCTATGGTTCAGAGGTACTTTTTTTGGACTTGACCTAATCATAAGGACATGACCAACTTAATGGTTCATTGGTTTTTTGGGAACTCTTTTTTTATTTTTTTTCTTTGATCCACCGCTTTAAATACTTAGCGTGGACTCAATTTACTACTCTTCCATCCAAGAGATTCTTGATGGAGCAAGCATCAGTCACCATCTTGGCAATTACTTCAAATGGACCTGGCTATAACGCATCCAACTTGTTTCTTTGTCTGAAACCATGCATATCGCAATAGGTGACTCTTTCTCTTATTTTGATATTCTTCTGATGGCGGTCAGTTATTATCATCTGTTGATTTTGCTCATATCCTTTTCTTTAAGGTAGTATCAAATGCTTGCAATTGCATATCAATCAGGATACACATCAGCCAGTTCAGGTATTGTTCATTACTCATCTCCGACGTAGGTTCTACTACTAAATATAATATTGGTAGCAACGCGGCCTTCCTCCCATCAGTAATTCAAAAGGCGTTTTTCCCATCGCTGTATGATGACTGATGTTGTAGGTGAATGTGACCAAACTCAGGTACGTTCCCCACAAGGAAGTTCTCCCTGTGACTAGCTTCCTCAGCGTCATGGCCAGCGTCCCATTGACCCATTCTACCAGTTTGTTCATCTCCAGCCAGTATAATACTGACATGACTCCCCGGATCCCCATTATTTCATTTAGCCTCAGGATCACATGAGATGTGAAGTTGGTCCTATTATCGCTCAGTATAACTTGTAGACATCCATGCTGGTATACTACTTGATCCAGAATTTTTTACAGTACTGGTAGTGTCAACTCTAGTTAGGGCTTTTGTTTCAACCCATCTCATCAGATAGTCAACTGCTACTATGATGTATTTGACTCCTCCTGTGCTCATTGCCAGTGGTCCCATCACGTGGTGGACACCATGTGCAATGCAAATCCATGTTGGACCAGTCAGTATCCAGTTGCATTCTAATGTGGTTTATGCAGTTGGCATTCCATGCAACAAGCCAGATGCTCCGTGAAATCATAGTTAATCAATACCCAGTTTTACTGGCGAATTTGGTTAGTTGTTTTTCTCAGGCCTCCATGCCCAACAACCTTATGAGCTGCTTGAACTATTGCTGCTCTTTCTGACAGTTTTAAAAAAAATAATTGCTTCCCATTTATCATCTTGAATACTTCGAGCACCTCCTTCTTCTGCCCTTCCAGAAGATCTGTGAGCTGCTCTTGATCAACCAATAGTTTGATGCTTTTGGCCGCTCCATATGGTAATCCTCTTTCATTGAGAGACCCTAAATTATAGAATCATCTTAAATAGGCCTGATTGGCAGATTTCCCCATTATTGACCTTGCAATTTACTTCATGTATATCCCAATTTCCTAGTCGTTTTTGGGCGAATTTTCTCTGATACTTTTCAATATTTGAGAATCTCCTTTTGCTGGCCTTCCAACAGATCAGTGAGTTGCTCTTAATCAACCAATAGTTGATACTTTTTAGCTACCCCAGCCGATAATTTCATCTCATCAAGGGTGGATTTCCTTCATTTGGCCATCAAGATTTCTTGTCGCTTCTTAGGTCTAAACTCATAGACCATAAAATCAATATTTTAATATTAAATATGTTTTTTGTATTTTTCTTTTGCAATGGGACTTGCAACTTACAAAAAAGCTCAGAGGTACTTCTTATCCCTACATCCAACAGAGTCCTGGGTACTTAAACCTACCAGTTATCATGGTTCAAAAATCTTATCCTTTTTAAGGTTTAACCAACCATTTGGTTCAGTGGTCCCCTACTGGGACTTTGCCAAAATCTTAGGACAAAACTATTTAATGGTTCAGAGGTCCGCTGGGAACATTGAAATTATTTTTCTTAGGCTCAATACTACCAATTAGTATTGTCCTTTCTCCCTATATGACCAGCAGCGCTGTCTTATCATATATAGTCCATACTTGCCAACTTCGGGCAGTTCTCCTGAATTAGGACTTTTAAACCTGATCGGAAATTCGTCCAACAGGCCCTAATTTCATCTCTTATTCGGCAACTGATGCTGTTGGATCTTTGTATCTCATCAGCCAATAGTTTCTTCCGATTATTCAGCTCTTTTTTTCCTCTGAAAACGATTTTCAGCCTTCATGGCTATCCTTAATTACACAGGTCATTCTGACCTTGTTAGCTTCATCCAATTTCTCCGTAAAAATGAACTCATCTCCTGCAACTTCTGACCAGTGATTGAGTGCTATTAAATCAAATGATTTCCTCCACTATCTTGGATCAATCATTTCCTAATTTGACTTCATCTCTTCATTGGTATTGCAAACTAATACTCCGGATTGATTGCTTCTTATTTTGTCCAATGCCTCATCTAAACACTCTCTCCTCAGGACTATTTAAAGCGGATCCAATTTCAACCTGAGTTGATCATGCTGTTTCTTGGGACTATTTACAGCGGGCCCAATTCCAACCCAAGTTGATCCTGCTGACACTCTTCATCTTAAATAGTTGTATGGTGGAACTGGTTTCCTTGCAGCACTAGATTGTTTTGTATCTAGGCTGCAAGTCCTTTTCCCTGAACTTGAGTATCTTCATTTTTCAACACTCAGAGCTCCACTGCTGAGCTGGGTGAATGCCATTGAAAGTGATCCTCTTCACGTTCTATCTTCATTACTTCCTTTAGTAACTTATTTTCAAAATTGGAAACATCTTCTTTGTACAACATTATAATGGATTCTTCTACTCAACTACCCCTGTAGTGAGCACCAACTTGTAAAAATTTACTAAGTTGGGTTGATTATTGGTTGTCAACCCTAGTAACCTTTTTACTGCACAGGTTCAGTTTCCTTGTGCACCTTGCGTCATAAAAAAATATAATACAATAGTAGTATGTTGACTATTATCTGTAGTTGAGTTAGAACTATTATTTGCCTAAGCTTCAGCCGGTACTCTGATTAAATACTTGATAGTCGTACTCATAAGGATTTGTTCCCTATATTACTGTCCACTTGATCTTCGTCAAGATCCTCTGATACCAGTCTCCCTTGGCCCAACACACAGTCAGCATAGATCTCTTAGTTGTGATTCCCTTTGTCTCTAGATCCCCGCTCAGATCTCTACTCTTCTTCTAGGAGTCGACCAATTATTGCCTTCTGCAATGGTATCCTTGAGATGGAAATTCACGCTAGATGCTGATAGTCTAAATATAGCTGAATCTACAATAAAACTAATAATGTTCTAATTTATGAATATGTATCTGGGTAGATGTGTATATGTGTGTTTTTTATTATAGTGAATCCTAGGGAATTTATAAGGGATTTAGCCATCAAACCTCAGTTGATACCTCTTCGCTGAAATGGCAGCCGTTGCCATTGAATCACTCTTCCTCATCTTGGAAGCGATGGTCTTTCCCATCCTGGGATAGGATTCCATCATTGGACATCCTCAAGACCTCAAACGGAAAGATTAAGAAATGTGTCCCTAACGTTTTCCTCTCAATCCAAGTGAACCAACCATAATTGGCTAGCAACCTGCTTAGTTAATGGGACTTTTTACCCATTATGACAGGTCACTTCACCAACCAATCGATTCTCTAGTTGCAGGCAGCATCACTCGCCTCGCAACTCACCATACATTCCCAATTAGTCGGTGATGAAATATGACTGTCCCAATTGGTACACCTGATAGTAAATCACTATCAGATACCCCTATTTTGTTGTCCGCTCCGCCCAATGAGATATTAGATATTCATCTGGATTGATCCCTGACAGATATGACCAGACAAATATCCTAAAATCCCCCAAATGTAGTTCCTCCAAAATTTGGGTCAACAGATTTCCAATTCACTTTGTTTTAGGGAATTTTCCCTTAGCGACACCAGGTAATCTGGATGGCTGGGAATATGGACAAAAATCCCAACAGCAGATGTATGGATTTTTGTCTTTGTGTCAGAAGTTGCACCTACCACCCAGCTTTAGCATAATTTTCAGCCACCTTAACTGTAAATGTTAAGACTAGTGAGGGAGCTATTCCCATTGAGTATCTTAAAGGTGTCTGAAGCACCTTAAAGATTACTTCAGCATAATATGAAGTCCAACGGGATTCCACTCCTTACTGGACAAAAGTGTACTATTAAGCCAGGGCATCAGGACCTTGTCAGAATGGATATCACTTTACAAATTCCTGAAGGTTTGCATGGTAAGATTCTCCCATCAATACACTAATATAAAAATGGATCCTGTTGTTGATTCTGGTGCTATTTATCCTCATCAAGGAGAATTTAAGGTGTCTTTGGAAAACACCTACTCTTACCTAGTGCAAATCCAGAAGCATCAGATAAATTGCTTATTTTTACGTGCTGCCTGGCCAACAGCCTCACTGTTTTAGTTGCCATCTAACCCACACTCATTTTTGTGCTGGAATGTTTGGTCAAGAGGGGGAAAATTTTGCAATTTAGTCTGACCAACCATTCAGTTATTTTATTCTATTCAAATCTTTTTAGATGAAGTTTTTGATTCCTTAGGCCATAATACCTATATTAATCTTCTAAATTGATCTACAATGGATTTCCTCAACGCCAATGTCAATCCACTGGATTAATTTATGCGGATTCCCTTGCCTCTGTGCCCACATTATATATGTGGCTTGCTATCAATAGAATTAAATTAATATCATTTCACTCTGGGCCTCGCTGAGGGTTTCTTTCAATATTCATTCCCTTCCCACCTTGCCAGAAATATTCCTTATATCACTTACTACTAATTTACAGGGCTTTACAGCGTCATAAATTAATACATTTTTTATTACTATTTTCTCCATTGCCCTGCCAGCGTTAAAACATCATTTTAGTTTTGTCTTCTAACGTTTTAAGCTAATAGTCTCTGTCAATTTCTGGAAAATCATGTACTGCTTGGTGCTTTATAGTGTAAATTATTTTGATGGGTGTGAAAATATAAAGATCTTTTCTTTCACCCAGCTTCTTTAAGCTCTAGAATAAAAACTTCTGACAATAGATTAATTACCTTTATGATTTTAGGGTTCTGTATTCATACTTTATCCTTTATTCTATTATAAAAAGCAACTTGCCTGTGAAGTTGTAAGACAAGTCTCATCACTGATTACAACAAACATAAATCTGCAAGAGAGGAGGATTTGAATTTTAAATGATCCAGCTTAAAATAAGACAGAAATATAATTCGCCCACTTTTGATGCAGGCCCATAATGGATGGTTGGGGTAGAGGGTAAATAGTGTGAGAAAGAATCAACAGGGAAAATTTTAAACTAGAGCATATTATGGCAGATGCCCGAGGCTCTAATAGAAGTGTGGCCTCACTATGGATCACAACTGAGAGAAGGGGTCAGAGCCATAGGGCGCCAAAGCATCCATCAGCTCCTTGTGGAGCACATTGTGGGGGAGGTGGGTAGGTAATGAAAAGCAGCAACTGCACAGTTTGTGAGGGCTCATACACTTTTACTAAGAAAGCTTCTTGTTTGCTGACAGGATATAAGATCTGAGCCAATAACGGTTCAGGTCTGATGTGACCTTGTTTACTTATAATATTTAGGCTATCGTTGCCTATACTAAACTAAAACAATAATAATAAAATCTAACAAACCTAAGAACAAGGTAGCTTTATTAGTGATATTATTTTCATGTATACATAAGTGACTCATAGAGATTTAATTTCCGCCCATTAGAAAAACATTGGCATCAGTCTCCAACAACTAATACTAGATTACCCCTTAGCATCAATAAACTAGTAATCCTAAAGTCCTAAGTGACTGATTGCAATCAAATTCAAACACATTGAAATCCTTAGAATTGGTTTCTAGTTATAAATTACTACTATTAATTGCCCTTCAGCATTTGACATGTTATTGGACCAGAACTTACACTAATAGTATTCCAAAAGTTGCAGCTTTTTGTGCCCACAAGTAAAGTAAAGTAAAGCTAAATGTGAGTTTGGTGACAACCCTTTATAGCCTGATCGTTAAATTAGGCTTAAATAACTCTCTTGATTGACATAATTATTACTTCAAAGCTTCCTTCTCAGAAGCTCAAGAGTCATTTAATTAGATTTTATCTAATTAAGAATTATTAAAGCTTCCTTCTCAAAAGCATAAAAATCATTTAATTAGCTAACCTTCAATTGAGACTGGTTTTGGGACTCGCTCTTGGAAGACTAAAAGACATAATAGCTATTGAATAAGATTGCATTCATCACCAGTTAATTAGTGCACTAGTATTAGACCATGTTTGAAAAAGCATAACCTGTTAAATGCCAACACAACCCCGGTTTAACCAGATTATCTACTTCCAACATATCTATTGATGGAGATACTCTGCAGACAGCAAGCAAGGAGTCATGGTACCTCATAATTTAATACATCATCAAGAATAGACAGAGAGGCCATTGGTACAACTTTATTCAAACAGACGTTAGAATTAAGGACTATAAATTTGGCGGTAATTCTTGCAAAAAATTTAAATAAATTGGTAAAATAACTGATTTTTATAAAACTTATAATATTCCAGAAGAGCCAAAAAGTGAATTGGTTGAAAACCATTGCCATAGTAATTGGTTATATTAAGCCACATTTTTATTAAAAGACATTCTAAAATCAGTACAATTGACTATATAAAAAATAAATTAACATTTTTTGTACATATTAGTAGTTATCTACATGTTATTAAAACTTAACACGCACCCTATTCACAATATGACCATTGGTTAGGTCTTTGATAGTATAGGCATCCAATGCCAACTTATTAATGACCTCAAAAGTCCAACCCAGTGCTTTTATATCTTATTCCGCTATCCAAAGCTATGAATGTCACAATAGCATACCCTATAGCCAGTTTTAAAAGTTAAATAGCTTTCCGCTTTGCATCTTCATATTCTTTAGCCTTAATCTTCCACTTGTGAGTATTAGCGTAGGAGGACTTTAGTACTATTAGAGCTTTTGACAGCTCTCAAGATATTTTAAGGGCGTCGTTTCTGTACTTGGTTTATGAGCAGAATATAAAATTGGGGCAAACAATTATTAAGAACATACAGTAGTTTTATTGAAGACTTCCATTGATGGAAGATAGCTTAGATTATAAGTAAAAGCCGCCACTGTCAATTTTTACTCAACTGGAGGTTTACCAGTTACAAGCTTTTTCAGGGTAGTTGCTAAGGTACCATTTACTCCTTTTGGCCATCCCATTGGTTTCTGGTGGTAAGGCACTGTCAGTGCTCACCATATCCTCATCAACTCATTTAGTTTGGGTATAACATGCATAGTAAATTTGCTTCCATTATCTATTAGATTAAACTTGTGGGCAACCATGCCAACAGATCAACTGCTCCATCATAAACTTAGCAGTACTTCTGGCATCTACTTTGGATAAGGCAGCGTATTCACCCAACGAGTCAAGTGATTGATAGACACAAATGACATAATGGTTCTTATTAGTACTCATGGTCAAAGGCCCTACTATGTTGATGATATAGTATGCCACATGAACTCAGGATCCACTATTGAGAAGGTGGTAGCTCTCTTAAAGGGCTGTGTGCCTGACACATTGCACAAGAAACAAGGCTTTCCACAACATCAAAATTAAGGGAATCACAATAGTACTCCCAATGATCTGCTATAAGGCTTTTGTAGGCCCCATGTACATTTAATGTATGAGCAACATTAATAATTGCTAAGAACTCTTTTTCCACTCAAAATCACTTTTTAAGCAATTTTGATAAAGAAACTGTTAACTTTCTGCTGCCACCTCTACCAGCAGTTTTCCATTTATGTCCTCAGATCTACCACATGCTACCCCAGTGTGGGGCAGAGGTGTTCCACCTGCTAGCATTTACTGCCCAGAAGGCAAACACATGCGGACAGGCTCTTCCAGTCCGCCAAATACTTCTGGCAAACTTGTCCCTTTAATGAACTTAGCACTGCACATCACACGAGTCCACCCAACCTGCCCCCACCCCCTAGCCCTACTTTGATCCAATATCCACTTTTGCCTCCGCATATAATACAAGTGTCTCTTCCTGTATGCTGACAAAGTGATTATTGAGCTGGCAACAGCCACCTTTGCACTGGCAGGTTTTATCACCTTCCACCCTTATAAATTCTTTTTTTATATTGGCTTCCCCACGGAAGAAGACGCGGCCACTGCATCAGCAACGCCCTTAATTTACAAATCACACCCATTACCACCACCCAATCTCATCTCCCGATGATACCACACTTGTGGTGACCTTTACAAACCTTCCCTCACACCTTCCCCCTCAAACACTATATTAGGAGTTGATGTCAGGGCTGTCCACTTATGGCACAAACCCATCCTCCAATTACTTGTCCTAAGTGGTTCTGAGCGCCTAGCGGCACCTTGGGCAATGGCCACCATTACCTTACCAGCTAAACATGGCCCAAAATATCCCGCCGCGTGCCTATATACCATCTGCACCTGACCATTTCTTTTGGGCTCACACTGACAAAGGTCACACAATTTTCCCCCTATACCATGAATTGGACTATATGAATAAAGTATGACGTTACAATTCAATTAATGTGAACACTGACAACGCCGCCCATGAGGCCACACCAACAGTGTTCAAATGGGGATTTTGGTTGCCCCACCCCCACAAGCCATGCGCTCATTGAATCAGACGCATAAACTACCAACCTAAGCCCAATCTGGCCAATTTACACCCATGACAACCAACCAGGCGCAGGTTTGGACCCAAATTCAATCCAAACAATTTTCAACCCAAAACTTACACACACCCAAGCCATGTACACTGAATCAATCCTACTCAAGCAGATTCCCTGGGACTTATTGGATGAATTGAACAAATCTGGTTAGATTGTCCCACCTCCAGAACAACCAATTAATTTAGAACCTTATCTGAATTCAGAATTTAATGCCAAACTCCCGCCCAAACAATTTGTCCCCAAACCCATCGTTACCCCTTTCCTGAGCGACCATCAGCTAGCCAAGGCTGCGGTGGCTTCACCTGAAAGTTACTATCTCCGCAAAGTCATGGCAGCCTCTTTCACTGAATATAAAGAAGGGCTTCATGACAGATGTTCCCCTCAATTTCCCTGCTGTTGCAGAAGAAGGAATCACCTGACTCAGAGAAGCTGCCATTACCACTGTTATAAGATTGGTGGAATCGTTAGTATATGCCATAAGGGTTTTTGACACAGGGTCAACCCACTGAACAATTGGAACAAATGATATGAAGATTGTCAACCCTCAGAACACACTTAAACAAGTAGTAATAACAAAAGGGAGCAATTCCCTCAAAAATACTTCTTTATTGTAAAATAACCTCAGTGGACTTTTCTTTCTCGTTGCAAACACTTTTGCAACCTATTCAATTCAAGACTAAATCTAGTTTGATAATATCACAGAGGAGATTAGTCTGCGCCCATGTCAGGGAGCAGTTGAGCAAGCAAGGTAAGAGGAGCAGGCAGAAGGCCTGCGGCCTCCAACGTTCGAAAACGCCCTGGAGAATCTGGCAGAATAGAGAAAATCTCAAAAAACTGGAGGTCACAATTTCCCCGGAGATACTCATGTGGCAAGCACAATGCAACCAGTACATCAACACGCCACACTCTCAGCCACTTTCGTCGGTGGAATTTGGAGTCCATGTGTATCAGGACATCCAAAAAACGGGCTTATGGTAAAATTTTTGTGAAGATGTACACAAAATTTTCCCAACTGCGGTGTACATTGCACCTCACTCCATGTTGCGCGGTTGGCTGGACCTAGATTTGAAAGCAAAATAGCAGCAGATGAGGCTGCAGTGGTGCGCATAGTGGTCGACCTCCCCAAAGGGCAATGGGTTGTCAAAACCAAATACACCAGATGGACAAAATCAAACCAAATTTTCCTCACGTTTGACTTTTTGCCTACTACGGTAAAATGTGACATTTTGGAGCAACACCTGAAAGATGGTCTCACCATATACGGCGAAATACAATCTTTTGAAATGCAATGCTTCATGCTGATGCCACACCTGTGCACCGGCAAAGCCATTGCAGTTCTGACCCCAACTGAGGAGATCGCGAAGGACCTAACCCAGATCCTGCACTCCACTTTTATTGATATTGCAGGGCATACAACCCACCCATTCCAGGTAACCGTGGACAGCGCACCCCCCATTTGCACCCACTGTGATGCGTTCAGCCATAAGGCGCAGCATGCCCCATCAAGGAGGGCGTCACATTCCAAGAGCACCCCTCAGCGGCTATGGCCAGCGGAGAGGTGCACTACAATTCAACTGCAAGCACCAAGGAGGCCTTCCCGTGGGGAGCACAAGGCTGCTACCTATTGGTAAAGCCCATCTCCCCACAGGAGCGGAAGAAGGCCAAGCAGGCCCATAGGGACGCGGCCAAGGAAGCGGCCAAGGCCACCACCGCCATCCCATACTCACAACGCCAGGAGGACATGGAGACCTTCACAGTGGAAGCGACTCAGGAATCCATCATCCAATCAGATTGGGAAGCCCATGCTGAGCAGGCCACTCAATCTGAGGATCTGATGGGAGATTCGATCTCACTCAATCGCTGCACCCAAGCTCTGGTCAAAACTGACTTGGGACCTATACCAACTGAAAAATTTTTTTTTGACCCGCTTGATGGTGCACCAAACTCATCCACACCGCAAAAAATTTGTCCGATGTCAGGAAAACAAAAAGCGAAGGCCAAAGCCAACGTGACTATTTCCACAAAAATTAACAAAAACCCTTATAGCATTGCTGCTAACACCCACGCTGCTGTAAAAGCCCGTGGGGACCTTGAAGAGGCTGGTGGGCCCAGGGGCCCACCCTCTTGCACCTAAGGTGCGATGGGAGAAACCTTCACTCTAGGGACATTATATATCACCGGACTCAAGGCCTCCCCATCCTGGGCTAGGAAACTGAGTTTTTTACAACACAATTTACCCGTGGATATCCTGGCCATCCAGGAGTCCCACTGTCCACGATGTTCTGAAAAGCTTGGAAAACAATGCTCCTCCCATCCCTATCCTTTTGGTCAAAGCACTGTGGGGTGCTAATTTGGAAAAATAATTTTTTCAAATTCACATCCTCAGAAACATTCCTAAATGGCCAAGTGCTTGTCATCACCTTCTCGTGGGCTGACGTTGCACATGCAGTCATCAACATCTATACCCCAAACGGTGCGCATGAGCATCAGGAATATTTCTCATCAGTCAAATCCCTCCCGCTACCCCCTGATTCTTTCTCAGTTGGTGACATGAACTGTTGGCTAACCTCACCAACGGACCGGTGGCCTCCCTCACCCCACGCCCCACAGGGTCACATAGAACTATGCATTCTAAAAGCCACCCTTGGGTTAATGGATGCGCTGCCGTGACATGCCCCAATGCTCAAAAACATGACGCATCCCCACGTCCACAACAGCCAATTAAGGTCCATGACCCGCATCGACCTTATTCTAATGCCAGCGAAATTCCAACCCCACATCTCCCACTTCAAAACAACGAAAATGGAATTCTCCAACCACCGACTGGTCTCAATAACCTACCACTTACCCATCACAGTTGCAAAGGCCCCACATTGGTGCAAAATCCGCCCCCCCAAGCTCATGTCACCAGGATTTTCCACGTGGGTGGAAGAGGCAACTTTGGCAAAATTGTTTGTTGCACCGTTTTGCGTGGACCCCATTTTCCACATGAGCAACTTTAAAAGAGGACACCATCCGCCACTATCACCATCTTTCCTCCAGATGCTCATGAGCCACATCGGCGGTTATCTCGTGCGCTCTGGCGGAATTGGCCCACTTGGAGTCCAACATCTCAGCCACAGGATACAGCCCTGCATGGGGCTGGAAGTGGGCGGAGGCAGCCGCCCACCTCCACGCACTCAAAAGGCAACACAAACTTCGGGTTTGTGTCCAATACAGGGCCACATGCATCACTAAAGGCAACAAGTGCACCACATACTTCTTTAAAAAAATTTTCACACCACGCCAGAGCGTGGCCTGCACACAGGTGTGAAGATCAGATAATTCCATTGCGGACACACTGGCCGAAGTGGCAATCAAAATGCAAAAATATTACTCTGAGTTATACTGAGATGAACCAATTCAGCTGGCCAAAATGGTGGAATTTCTCGACTGAGCTATATACCCACACCATTTTCTGATACCCAGAAATAATGAATTTAATTACTCCGAATGAAATATGGACAGCAATTTGCGGTGCGCCAAACCAAAAATGCCCAGGCCCAGATGGCATTCCATATGATTTCTACAAAAAATATTTTAAATATATATCCCCATTGCTGCTAGCCTCACTCAACCAAAGCCTGTTGGAAACGTGCCTCCTACCAGGAGGACATGAGGCCTTTACTGTCACACTCTTCAAGAAAGGAAATAGGCTTGACTTAGCCAACTGGCGCCCCATTTCTCTAACAAACACAGACACCAAAATTTTAACAAAAATCATGGCTAACAGTTTAGGGACTGTAGCATCTGCCACCATCTCCTCAGAACAATTCGGTTTCATCCCCAGAAGATTCATTTGGGATAACGTGCACTCTGTGGCTAATGCATGTCAGTCCACAGCCTCTGGGGAACTGGTATTCTTGGACCAACAAAAGGCCTACAATAGAGTAAACTGGGAATACCTAAGGGCCTGCCTCCATCAATTCCGCCTACCCCCCGCTTCATAAACTGGGTAATGCTGCTCACGGAATCTGCGACAATGGCAGTGCGTGGCCCAGGCTTCCTAACGGAAGTAGTCCGCCCTCAAAGGGGCTTGCGACAAGGGGACCCCCTCAGCCCACTCTTATACAACTTCAGCCTTGACCCATACTGCGAAATTTGAATGCCCAACTCACTGGGGTCCATGTGCCAGGCCAAACCCCAGTCAAGATGATGGCATTTGCAGATGATTGCGTGGTGGGGGTGTCTAATACAAAGATGCACGCGCGCTTGAAGCCCTCATCCAGGAATATTCCTGGGTAAGCAATGCAGCACTGAACGCCTCCAAAACCGAAATCATCCTCCTTGGTTGGTTTCAGAACTGCTGGGCCCCAGCAATTAGTTCCCATCCTGGCCCATCTGCTCGCCCACGTCCACGCCTTACTAACTCAACACACACCGCTCCACTGGTGCTCCCCTTTGTGCCACGTCCTACCATAGGACCGATGCGCCATCTGGGCATGTGGATAGAGGCAGGTGGATATGCATCAGCAGTAATGGAGTGCCTTATACTGGACAACGTGACGAAGTGAATCGCCTCTCTCAGAGCCCACCCTACTACCCTCACTGGCAGGGTTGTTCTTGCCAACTCTATGCTCCTATCCAAAGTCTGGTTAGAGCCCAGTCCATCCCCTTCTCCCCAAGCTTCTTTAGATCCCTGTAAGCTTTGCTGCAAGGATGGCTTTGGTCAGGCCGCCCTCCACCAGTACGGCTAGAGG